>JAKOGI010000026.1:1479816-1512316 GCA_029747015.1 Carnegiea gigantea
CAACTAAGAATTATAAGGGGACACAAATTTTTTTTGATCAAATGACGACACAAACTTAGACGAGATACTACAAAATGAAGTCCCTATTTATAGAAATTGCAAATTAAGATAAACTCTAAGTAAAATGAGTAGATATCGGGATAATGAGGTAATTAATTTCAAAAATAAATATAATATAATACTTAAAGGTGAGCATTAAAATGAAATAATGAGGTATCTAGTAAAGGTGATATAATATTAAACATGGGCATTCAAATGAAATAATAAGGTAATAAGAATAAATTAGCAAAAGATTAGTTAGCACATGTGGGATCAAATGTTAAATTCGTAGGGTCATGCATGCCATTTAAAACTAATAATCATAACAAAAGGTGTGTTTGTTTTACCCGTTGAGATTCCTATTGGTTTAATTGTATCCATTATGCATGCACTTATTTCATATATCCATTGCAGATTATTTCAATAGTTTAACAGCAGCTCTAATATTATTTAATAGTGATCATGGTCCTTTCGACTATTTGACCCATAATTTGAATAAAAGTAAATTTGATTTATTATTCTCATGATCAACAAAGCATAGAAAAATTGCTGATAGTAGTAACAAAAAGACAAATACTCTGATTTTAGTCCTATCTTTTTGGTGTATAATTATTTATAAAAAACCAACAAAGAAAAATGAAAAAAATTAAAAAAAGAAGAAAGGGGAAATTTTACTATTTTAGTACATTTGAATTTAGGAAAACTTTTAAAATTCTTTTTTTGGGAGGGGGGAGGGGAGAAGGCAATTATGGTCTATTGTGGGAATATAGACAAACTACTCTTCTATAATTTACCTATTAATTTAAATTTAAATTTGCTAAAAGAACTAATTATACTATGTGACTTTTGAGCGCAAAATATAATCTCAAGTGAAATATAAATTGAATAAATCACTAAAACATTTTTTTAATATCATGAATGTAAGCTATAAATGTGAAAAGAAACTAAATATTATACCAACTTAAAGTACTCGAAAGCGAAACCCACAATCACATTAAGGTCCTAATATATTTCATATTATCTAAATCCAATTATGTGACATACTTAAGTAATCAAGCTTTACAGTATACAAAATAAGCAACCCAATCAACATTCAAGTGTCAACTCATGATATATTCACTCAAAAATAAATATATAAAAGCAAATATGTTTATATTTAGATGTCCAATATATGCTTACTTGAAAAATAATGTCTAACACACTTCAACTTTTTTTTTCTCGGGTAACATCTAAATCATTTCTTTGTTCTATATTTAAATTTTTAAATACAAAATTCAATTACTAATTAGTCATAACATATAAAAAAGTTAATATTAAATTGAATTAAAATTGCATTGATAAGTTATATCCATCTTAATTACATGATAGAAGACTTTCACATTGCTATTCTTCATAGCATTCTTATCCCCACTGGCACCATAAATGACATCCTATGTGATATCTTACGTATACTCATACATAAGTTCAATCCAACTTTTAATATAAATATATATATATATATATATATATATATATATATATATATATATATAAAATATTCGCTCTAATTAAATATCTACAGAAGTATTTAATTATGAAGGGAATGTGCTGTACGTAAAATGGCATTTATGTGGAATGACCAATTCGGTATTTTGGAAATAAAAGGCACATGCACGGCACTTAGGAGCTAGGAGCTACAGGCTAAAAGCTGTTGTATCACTTATTCGCTTATGATGAAAACTGGAATTGTGCACAATATAACTCAAATCACATTATTGTCCACTCTCACGTAATATTTGATTAGATATAATTAACTTTATATTGTAAGTAAGTTTGTGATTGTATTTTCATTATCTTATTTAATTGTACGATAATATTGCAATAAGAAAACTATTTTGTAATTATGATTACCATAGACTAAGTAATCACAATTGTATTGCAAAGTTGATTGCATTGTATTATCATTACATTACATCCGTCCTCCACTAATTTTCGTTATTTCGTATCCATCCCTCCTTCGCTAATTTTGTGATCCTTATATGGGAATGTTTTCTAATAATTTATTATAAGATGACTTATCATAAGGATCTTTATTTTTATTTTTATTTTTTAAAAAGGATAGTATTGCAATCTCCTTTGGCCCACTTCTAAAAACGGATTAATTGTATTTAATATATGAAAAGCATTAACTATTTCTTATTTATCGATGTTATTTCGGATGTATAAAAATCACATGATTTACTAATGTTGATGATTAAGCTAGAGTGCAATTATTATTGAGTGAAATTCATTTAAATTCATCTTATATTACATTAAGTAGTTTTTATGCTAAAAGATTAGAAATAGAGTGCATTTATTATGGTTTCTATATGATGATATATATATATATATATATATATATATATATATATATCTAATTTTTTCTCTTTGTTATTATTATATTTAATTCACGAGGGTCAATGAATTTCCTTTCGACTTTGTGGCCGTCATATATGGATTTTCTTTAGTGTAGAGAATTGCCTTCTTAGCCTTGATGCATGTGTTGGTGAAAGGTCTTCGTTTTCATCGCAGAACGGCTTTCATAAATCTAAAGATATTCAGTCACGGCAGATTATTGGAACCTGTGACATGAGTTTTACTTGTTTTGATTGGAGATTAAGGTTGACAAAGAAATTTCATGCATATCTGTTATGGTGGCATGTTTTTCAAGTGAAATATATAATGTTATAGTTAATCATGAAGTCCATAAGAAGTCAAATGAGTTTGACTTAGATGATTTCAAGAAGATGGAGAAAAACGCTAGGGCCAAGAAGCTGTTGTACTTTGGCCTTGGACCAGATGAGTGCACTCGTATCTCAGAGTGTGAACCTGCAAAGGAGATATAGAATGCCCTCCGCGTAGCCCATGAAGAAACCAACCAGGTCAAACAGTCCAAGATTGAACTGTTAATGAGAAAATATGAGCTGTTCGAAATGAGCGACAAAGAGACTGTGATGGATATATACACTCGTTTTACCTACATCACCAATGAGCTGAAATCGTTGGAAAAATCCTTTACCACCAAAGAATTGGTGAGGAAGATCCTATGATTTTTGCCTCAATCATGGGAAATGAAAGTTACAGCTATCCAGGAAGCAAAGAAGATGAACGAGATCTCCTTGGAAGAGCTCATTGGAAACCTTCAAACATACGAATTGAAGAGAAGCTCGTAGGTGAAGGAAGAAATAAGCAAAGACTGAGGCCTTGCTCTAAAGGCCGTGGAAAGTGATGATTCAGATCTGGATGAAGAAGAAATGGCCATGATAACCTAGAAGCTCACAAAATTCATTCTTCAAGAAGGCTGAAGGGAACCTCAAGAAGGGGAGTATCAGCAAGCCAATGAGCAGTGATTGTGATCAGTTCTCTGGTTGCTTCAAATGTGAAAAACAGGATCACATCGTGAAGAATTACCCCATGTAGAAGGAAGAACAGGGGTTAGAACAGTTCCGAAACCGTGGCAAGAGGCCGCAACAAAGTAGCTCCGTAAAGCGTTTCACTAAGGCTATGATGGCAGCCTGGAGTGAAACTTCGGAGGAAGAGGGCTCTCAAGAAGAAAAAGAAGCTACAGTGGCCCTTATGGCTAGAAATGAGTCTAAATCGGACCTTAAATCGATCGAAAGCTTGTCCCAACTCAAGGATAAGGTACGTGATTTTAGCAAAGCTAAAGTTGTGAAATTATTATTTATCGTAATGGATGAATGTGAGACAATAACTGCTGAAAATTGCATGCTTAAAGATATTTGCTCTGAATTGAAAAAGGATGTTAGAATGCTTGAACGGAACAAACTAGAACTTGAACATGTCAATGAAATCCTTAAATGTGAGAAACTTAAGGCAGAAAAAAAGGCGCTTGCCCTATGTGAAGACCTTGACACGCTTAAGGACCTTATGAACACAAGAGAGGAAGTGTTTAACACTGATCTCTCTAGGCTGAAAAGTGAGTCCCTAGACCTGAAACTTAGACTAGAATCCTTGGTGAGTGAAAGCAACCAACTGCTTGAAAAGGCTCATAAGGCCGAATCTGACCTCACTCAGAGCAGGCGCTGGAACAGTTTCTCAGAAGCGCTTGACTGGCTTAAAACTCACCATAGTTGAAACAGAAAGGGACTAGGATGGGTGAATAAGCGTGTCACTAGACCAGTAAACAAAAAATATGTTGGACTTCAAGAAAATATAATCTATTTTCACTGTAAGAAAACTGGCCATTATCGTTATGCTTGTCCTTTGAGCAATAGGGCTGTGGAGAGAAACTCATTGTATATTAAACAAATGTGGATTAGAAAAGATGAGTTAACCTCCATGTTAAAGAAAATGGGACTCAAGTGGATCTGGGTTTCCAAGACTAACACTTAGCTGTTTTGCAGGCTAACGTGAGAGGAGGCAATTAACTATGGTTCTTGGATTGTGGTTGCTCAAGGCACATGACGGGAGACAGATCAAACTTCCTCTCACTTACAGCCTTTGATAAAGGGAGTGTGGTATTTGGAAACAACAAATCTGGAAAAATTGTCTATGTAGGTAAGATAGGTAAATCATTCTCTCACTCTACTGATAATGTGTACTTGGTAGACGGTTTATAATATAATTTGCTAAGTGTATCTCAATTATGTGATAGAGGTAATCACGTTGTTTTCTCTTCGGATCAATGCTTGATTACCAATATCAAGTCTGGTGATGTTGTGTTGAGGGAGAAGCGACACAACAATGTGTATAAAGCATGTATTCTTTCACTTTCCCAAAACCATTTGACTTGTTTAAGTGCTATTGATGACAATGTGATGCTTTGGCACCAGAGGCTAGGTCATGCAAGTCTCTATCATTTGAACACACTCGTTTCTAAGGACCTAGTAGTCAAACTACCTTCCATCAAGTACAATGATGACAAGATGTGCGACGCTTGTACTAGAGGAAACAAGTTAGGACTTCTTTCAAGTCAAAGAACTGTGTTAGCACTTCCCGACCTCTTGAGCTACTACATGTTGATTTGTGTGGTCCTATGAGGATCACAAGTAGAGGTAGGAAGAGGTATATGTTTGTTATCATGGATGATTACTCTCGTTTTACTTGGACTCTATTTTTAGCGTCGAAAGATGAATCATTTGAAAAGTTTTTTGTGCTCCTTAAAAAAATTTAAAAGAGACTAGGACACTCATTGGTAAGTCTTAGGTCTGACCATGGGAAAGAATTTGAAAGCTCGAGCTTCATGAATTATTGTAATAAACATGATGTTGATCATAACTTTTCTGCCCCCAGAACACCCCAACAGTATGGGGCGGTAGAGCGGAAAATTGTACTCTAGAGGACATGACTAGGACTATGCTTGTCGCTAATGGTCTTCGTAGGAACTTTTGGACAGAGGCGTTGAATACATCGTACTATATTATTAATAGATGCATAATCAGACCTATACTGAACAAGACTCCTTATGAACTTTTCGAAGGACGAAAACCCAATATTAAGCACTTGAGGGTATTTGGTTGCAAATACTATGTGCATAATAATGGGAAAGAATCCTTGGAAAAGTTCGACCCTAGAAGTGGTGAAGCCATATTCCTAGGGTACTCCTCACATCGGAAGGTGTACAAAGTATTTAACAAAAGAACCTTATGTGTTGAGAAGAGTGTACATGTATTGTTTGATAAAACTAACTCGTTGATTGAGCATAATATACAGAAGAGTAGTTTGAACTTGGTCTTGTGAGAAAAGACCTCTTGCTCACTCAAAACTTCATGGTAGATAACGGTAAGGCTCCTGAAGATGAACCCAATCCTAGATCTGATAGTGTGGAAGGTGGGCAGGGAGCAAACCAGTCAGGGGGAAGCATTGCTGAACCTGATTTGGAACAGAACCAGCACACTCAACCCAATCCTTCCCGAACTGATGTGGAAATAGGCTCCAGAACAGATTCAGAACCTGTTTCATCAAGTATCCAGAGGAGATTGAAAAACGTGTCTGTGGATCCATTTATTTCACGACCCTGGAAGCACCAGAGTTTGCACCCCCTTGATCAGATTATATCTGATATTAATACAGGGGTGCAAACTAGATCCAAACTCAGAAACTTTTACGCCTTCTATGCTTTTTTATCTAACATTGAGTCAAAGAATGTTTATCACAGATTCTAACTGGGTTATTGTTATGCAAGAGGAGCTCCATCAGTTCGAAAAGAATAAGGTTTGGCACCTGGAACCACGGCCTAAGGACAGATCAATAATCAGTACCAAGTAGGTGCTCAAGAACAAATTGGATGAGCTCGAAACAATAACCTGAAACAAGGCCAAGCTAGTGGTTCAGGGTTACAACCAAGAAGAGGGGATTGATTATGAAGAAGCATTTGCACCTGTTGCAAGGATCAAGGCTATCCGTATTTTAGTGGCTTTCGCAGCCCACATGGAGATCAAGTTGTACCAAATGGACATCAAGAGTGCATTTCTCAATAAATACCTTAAGAAAGAGGTGTATATAAGCCAAACCCCTGGTTTTGAAAATCATGATTTCCCTATCCATGTGTTTAAACTTAACAAACCTCTTTATGGTTTAAAACAAGCTCCTAAAGCTTGGTATGAACGCTTGTCAAAATTTCTAATTGATAATGGTTTTCAAAAGGGCAAGGTTAATAATACCTTGTTTCTCAAATCAAAGGGGGAACATCTGTTGATTATTCAAGTATATGTTGATGACATTATATTTGGTGTAACCAACAGTGATTTATGTGATGAATTTTCAAAATTGATGAGGAGTGAGTTTGAGATGAGCATGATGGGTGAGCTTAATTTTTTCTTAGGCTTACAAATCAAGCAAACCTCAAATAGAACTATAATACATCAGCAAAAATATATCAAGGAGTTAATTAAGCGGTTTGGAATAGAATCGGTTGAGCCTATAGACACACCCATCTCTCGTTCAACCAGGTTGGTTGTGGATAATTGGAGTCTTTCAGTTGAGGACAAATCTTATAGGGGTATGATAGGGTCGCTTCTATACCTAACCGCCAGTAGACCTGACATTGTTTTAAGTATTAGTCTGTGTGTCCGTTTTCAGTCAAATCCTAAGAAACACATTTGAAAGCTGTAAAATGGATTTTGATATACTTGAAACACACCTCGAACTTAGCGTTATGGTATCCTCGAGGGTGCAACTTTGACCTCATTGGGCATGAATGCTGACTATGATGGATTCTTAGTTGGTAGAAAAAGTACCTTAGGTATAGCTCATTTTCTCAGACCCTGTTTGGTCTCTTGGGCAACCAAGAAATAGCACTCTGTTGCCATGTCCATAGCAGAAGTTGAGTATGTAGCGACTGCTTCTTGTTGTGCTTAATTGTTGTGGATATGGAAATAACTCAAGGACTTTCTGTTGACACGGGATGCATTCTTATATTTTGTGATAACACAAGCACAATTAACATTGCCAAAAACCCATGTCAACATAAAAGGACTAAGTATATTGACATACGTCATCACTTTTTGAGAGACAGTGTTGAAAAGAGCTTGATTTCTATGAATTTTTATGCCACTAATAAATAAATTGTTGACATCTTTACCGAGGCACTAAGTAGAGAATAGTTTGAGAGGAATAGACTTGAATTGAGTATGATTAAAAGGACTTGAGCAGGCTTGTTTAACCCTCAATGATTGACTAGTTAAGGGTCTTTAGGCCAAATAAATTGTTCCAATGGATGCATTCAATTTTTTGCGCTTTTACTGGCATATGTATGGAATGTAACATGCTGACACTCGTTGAGGTCTAATAATATTACCCTTAGTGTCCTAAGACATCGAACTTTTAACAGTAAGAACAGGCTCTAGGAATGGATCTAACCACTATTTATATCATGCGCTGACCAAGTGGCATTATTAAAGGAATGCTGAAAATCGAATTTTCTTTTCATTACACCTAACCTATAATTTATAGCCTACCTAAAGTGTAATGGTGTGTTGCATGCAAACATTCTCTCTCCTCAAAAGGGGTCGAAATAAACTCTCCCAAAACCCCCTCGATTTTTGGGCCACTCATGTCGAACATTAAATCCCTCCACTCTCTCTCTCCATAACCCATCCGTCCATCTCTCTCTCCCCCAAAGAACCCGATTTCCCTCTCCTTCCTTAAACCCTAACTTCAAATCCTCCCAAATCCTTAAGATGGCAAGAACTCGTGGCGGTCGATAATCATCCAAGGACAAGACTTCTTACCCGAGATCACTACATGACCAATTATCTAGAAAAGGGGAGGAAATTAGATAAGTACCGAGGGAGCATCACCGACGCCTCTATCGCCACAAGAGGTCACAATAGGTATGGAAAACACTCCCTCACCCTCTTTTTCGATTATGCCTTCTTTTTTGGGTTCTTGAAGAGTTTAGACTTGTAATAAGTGGGTTTGAATGCTAATATAATACCTTCGGTACACCTGATTACAGGACGTGAGATAGTGGTATATGACCTGGTTGTCGCCGAGTGGAGATTAGGGGGACTTGAGGCTGAGTCAGTTGGGCAACCTAAGAAATTTAATGTTGAGCATGTTGATAATGAATTTGTTATTGAAGATGCTAAAGATAGTGATGAGGATGAACCAATTTTGAGGTTCAAAAGAACTGTCCCAACTAAGCCCCAAACAACGACCAAACTGACCCTTAAACGCTGAAGAAAGACTATCACTTCACCCAATGTACCTCTCGCTGCACCCCTATCACGAACTTGAACTCGAAGTTCAAGTCCTCTCATTGTACTGCCCTTACCAGATATAGAGTTCAAAGTCCTGTCATGAAGAAAAAACTGGCCCTTAAATCCACCAAAACATTCATCAAAACACCCACCAAAACACCCATCAAACTAGTTCCATCCAAGAAACCTGCTCAAAAACGGGCTGCCCTAGAACAAGTGTCAGAACTGGTTGAAGAATCTGATGAACCAAAGAAAAAGAAAGTTAGGAAGAACATGACACTTGCTGAGAGATATGAGCACTTTCTCTAGAAATCTATGGTTCGGGGGACGGTGGTTAAGGTGTCATACTTTCAGGAATAGGGGTTAGGGGTGTTCTTAAAGAAGTTGGAAGCTCAGGGATGGTTGGACTTGTTCACAGATACTAAGGGAGGGTGTTTAATTCCAGACTTGGCTGCGTTCTATGCGAACTGTGTTGCCACCAATGGAGTGGTGATAAGCACTGTTAATGGTCATGAAGTACAGTTTGATGGTAGGGAGCAAGGTGAGTTGCTTGGGGTATTATCAAAAGGTTTTGATGTGCATGTATGAGAGGATATGAGCATACTTGGTGATGAGCGATTGTTGGAATTGACCTAGAGACTGGCCCAAAAGCCCCATCTGACTATGTCCCGGTCTATAAGAAAGGGAGAAATGGTGCTATTGCATCGATTATTGTTTTGGTTTGTGATTAAGAACATTATTCCCGGAGGACAAGGACGCAACCTTGTTGATCCCATGGATATGTGTTACACTGACATGATGGATCGGGGTGAGAGAATTAATTTGCTTGCCATCATGATTAGCCACATTTCAAGAATTGCAAACACATCCAAGGATCATGATATGGGGTATGGGTTTCTGCTGACTTCAGTGTTTGAAAAATATGGGATTCATTGCAAAAGAAAGTAGGTTTTCAGGTTAGTGATGAAATCGACAATAGTACCTTGACTGGGTGTGGTTTTAAGGTAACAAAAGGCGATAGTGTAACTTTAGAACAGGGGCTCGAAACACCCCTCGATCCCGTTCCCGGTGAAGCCTCCACATCCAGCGCTCCTATAATTGACACACTGTTGCAGGACCAGATCACATTGAAGGAGGAGATAGCTGAAGTAAAGCATGCACTTACAGAGGAAAAGGCTCTTAATGCAAAACGTCACGAGGATCTGCTGAGTGCCCTTCTTGCCCTCACAGCCAAATTTCCTCCTCCACCTTCCTCTACCTGACTCTATTCCTTCCCCTGTTTCCAACACTGTTTTTAAAATACTTGGTTATGTATGTAACTGGTAGTGGTTTGTGAATGTTCCTGGGAGGTTTATGCTTTTATGCTATGACTTTGCTTGTTACATGTGTTACCTGTTTGTGCGTGACTTGGATGGCCAATATCATTGCTGTACTCTACACTTGAGTGTATCGCTGTTATTTCCTGCATTACCGCTCTGGTGGTGATTGCATCCACACTGGATTTCAACTTCTAGCCTCCTCATCCTTTTCGATGATGTTAAAAGGGGGAAGATGAGTATGACTTAGGTTCGATTGGTTTGCCTAGTTCTACCTTGACCTGTTCACTCACGTGTTCTCTCTTATGTGGATTAAATAAACTATTTTGGCACTAATGTATCTTGCCCTATCATAAATGATGTCTAACAATCATTTGATTTGTCATCATCAAAAAGGGGGAAATTGTTGACCCAATTAATGTGTAAGGTTTTGATGATAACAATTTAAATATACTAGTTAATATGTTGCGCTTGAGTTGTGTGTTGAGACAGGATCCGAAAAATACTTGGAGTAGTTCGAATAAGCGTGGAGCATCAAAGTCGATATATGTGCAAGGAGTCCAGCTGATAATAAGAGTCTTAGGCTTAGTATTGGTTTTATTTTTAGATTCTTATTAATATGCCAATTAGAAGGTTCTTGACTTAGCGTTTGCTTTGAAAGGTCTTTAAGTACTTCAGAACACCGCCTCAGGATAGTTCTGAAAAGTCATATCTGCAGTGTTTTGACGTCAAAGACAAAAACGAGTTTCAAGATTTTAAAATAATTTTTTTGACTGTCGAATTTCTTGAAATAATGAGGATAAATTTTTCTTGTGTCTGTTGAGCCTAAAAAGATTTCTTCCTTTAAAGAAAATGTTGAGAAATTTTAGTACTAGAGTCTAAAAAGGTTTTTTCCTTAAAAAGTAAAATTGAAAGATTTTTGAAAGATTTTATCCTATCCTTTAAGGGAAGAATATCAAGGGAGAGATTGTTAGGGGCTTGGCTGCTGAGTTATTGAGTAAGAGTGGAATTCTCTTTCCCTACACGCATGCACCATGCCTATTTAAGCCGCCTCTCCCCTGAAGGTTCTCTCAAGGTTTTCCAATGGTTAAAAAGTGTCTCTGTGAGTCTGAATCTTCTGTGAGAAAACCTTCAAAGCGAGTGCTAAATCGAGTCTTCAACATTAGGATGATAGGGATTGTATTATACCTTATATTCATCTTGTTTAGAAGTATTCAAGTAAGGTATTTTTCTTTTTCTCTTTTCCATCAGTAAGATCAGAGAGTGTCTAAGTCTTGGAAGACATTGGCCGTGGTTGTTGTAACGAGGGTCTTGGGATAGACTAAGTTACGTTGTGTTTGTAACGAAGGTCTTGAGGTAGACCAAGTTACGTGTGTGACTGAGTCACGTGTGTTACAGTTGTAACGTGTTCAGCCCATCTAGTAAAAGTGTGTTGAAATCCTACAGAGGTAGGTCATGGTTTTTACACCACAGTTGAGCCAGAAGTGATTTTTCGCGTAAAAATATCGTATCTCCTTTATTATTTTCGCAATTAGCTTTGTTTATGCTTCACTTCAAACACGTAGTCCAACACAGTTTTCACGAGTATTCTGAAACAATCGAAAAAGTTGATGGACACAATTCACCCCCCTCTTATGTCCTTGTGCGATTAAATCTAACAAATCAGAACTTTGAGGCGGGCACCAAAATAAGTGTTCAAGTCTCCGTTCTTCATCTAGAGTATATGCGTATTGAAACTTAGAATTTTCTCCTTTTGCTAACTTCATTTTCTCAATAAGATCCCTAGCATCATTAGTTCCAATCATTTTTTTACCTTAGTAAAAAGATTGCGAATATCTTTCTCGATGAATGAAAGACCACCATGTTCGACATTCTTTTTAAGTTCCATGATTCGATTTATTTATCGAATGGAGAGTCCTACTTCATTATATAATAAGATTTCTTTTTCGTCATCAAGAGTGATGATTCTGCTAGATGGAAGAAGACACACTTCATGAGGTGAAAGCAATGTATGATTGTGCTCTTTGACAAACCTTGTCACATGCCATTTTTCAAGAAAACTCTCAACCGATCTCCGTAAAGTGATGCGCATATATATGAGCACTACACTCAGATCATGAAGATTCTCGGTTTCTTTGGTCTTTGGATGTATCAATTTCTTTCATGGGTTTTTTTCCTTCTTCGATGGCTAGAAAAATCACTTCTTACAATTCTATCATGTTTCTTATCGTATCGATCTTTGCAAATTGTAAAACCACGTTACTCAGCATAGTTTTTATGGAACATAAGCTTCTTCTTCAATGCTAAAGGTCTGTCCAATGAAGGGTTCGTCATGTTCAGCATCTGCAATTTTGTTCAAATCAAAATTCATCGTGCTCAACAGTTTAATTTGCTTAGTGTCTATTTCATTTAGTAGTGGACGTTCAATTTATTTTGCTGGATTAAATCTAGCATATTGTTTCAAGAAGTTTATATTACTTTTTAGGTAGTGCATGCCACCCACATTTGTATTGCACTAGTCACCAAAAAGTTTGTAACAGCAAGTTTCAGTGATAGGTGCTATAAATATTGGAGGGAACATGCCAAAACACAAAACAAAAAATTAAAGTGAAGAAGTTGAATACGAAGCCTACAGCAAAGTACATGCTTTTGGCTATGCATCCAATTTCAATAAATTAAAAAAGAAAATAGGTATGCATACAATTTGAGTTTAACTAGTTTACTCAAAGAAATTAGATAAGATAAATAAAAATCCCTTTTATCTTACATTTCAAATTCAATTCGATAAGGCTTTATATAAAATAAAAGGAATAATTGCACTTTATCCATTATTATATCCATTGCCCTAAGGGTAACAATTAGCAAACTCGTTTAGATAATACTAAAATTATCAAAAAAAAAGTTCTCCAATTTAGTATTATTGAAAACTGTTCCAATACTAATTTTACCTGTTATATATATATAAGTAATGGTCAACTTAATATTATATGATGATCTAATCGCATTTTATCAATTTTATTCAATATAATTTGAGGTACTTGAAACATAATACAATGGCTACAGGTTACAAGGAGCCCATCTTGGAAGATTCCAAGACATGTTTGGATAATACTAGTACTAGCAAGCAAACCACACATGAAGAAATATTAATGAATTATTATCATAAACCCCCTATGAGTTTTATGTTAATTATTTTTAAACCCCTCACCTTTTTGTCTAATTATGTAAGGTGCGTGATTGTGTGAGAAAGTGTCAAGTACATATTCCGGTGAGATGTGGGTAAAGGTCAAAAGTACCCTTAGTGTCCTTAAGACCTAATATTTTTAAAAAGGGAAATGATGTTAAAAGCAATCTCTCTCTCTCTCTCTCTCACACTTTGTGTATCTGTTCATCCCTCTACCTCTCCTATTCGTCCCCCTTTCTCTTCATCTCTCTGTCATTCCTCTGCGTTCATTCACATGGTTTCACCATTTTTGTCCCTTTTGTGACCTGTCTGAAGTTATTGAGGAGCTCTGTTACTCCTGCGCAAAGGAAGAAGGTTAACTAAGCTCTGTTCCTCTATTTCTGAAGGTGAGCTTCACCTATCTTAAACTGAAAACCCTAAGTTACAGTTCTGAAGTTGTTGAGTAATGATGTCGAAGTGTTAGGCAAATTCTGGTTTGGAGGTGGGAATTGAATGTGAAATATTCATAATGACATTAATATTGTGATACTTGTTGTACCTTGTATCTAATTTGTGCAGCCATGGATGGGAGTTCAAGCTGTGGCTCTCACCAAGTTTCAAAACGAAAGGTTCATTGTCCCAGATGTACGAGACCATCTGAAATGGAGTATCGTGTTTCTAGATTGATAAAAACTTCATGAGGCCATACTATGGTTGTGTGAACTATTGGGCTTTCTTGTTGTGGGTAGAGGAAGAAGGGAATGTGTTTGGAAGAGCTGCAAGAGGAAGACAAAGAAGCAATGAGCAAGTTAAGCCAGATGAACAACTAATAAGAATCGATGAATTGAATGTTGTGAAGGAGCAGCTCGCAAGCATGTACAAGGAGATAGCAGAAGGAAGGAAAGAGTCGAAAGCAACCTTAGGAAAGATATATGATGTAGTTAGGGTGATTATATTATTAGGCATAGGAATCTTATTTGTGTTAGTTGTTACTTTAGCAACCAATGCTTGAGATGGAAAAGAAACCTCATAATAAGGGGGAGTATTTTGGAAGAAGACGAAGATGAAATGAAGGGTTGGTATTTGAAGATGTGAATGTAATGTCAAAAGGGATGCACTGTTTGTCATTGTAATGAATGGGAAGCTGTATTTAATGTGAAATACAACATAACCTTTGCAGGTTCAATGTTAATTAACTGAGTGTATGTTGTAGTTATTAGCAAGGAGGCTTATACGAAGCCTTGTATATTCAGTAACAGTGTTAATGGTAGATGACATACTTAAAAAAGAGGAAGCATTGATACATTACAAACTGGAGCAATAGTTACTGAGTACATGCTATCAGATGCTTTACAAGCAGTGGAAGCTACTTAAATACATAAACACTAACCTAAAAAAGTCATGACAATTGTCCCCCATAAAAACATACAGCATTGACAACCACAAAAAACATACAACATTAATAGCCACCAAAACTTTGTTGTTACAACCTAATCATACCAACCTGACCAAGGCATGTCATCTCCTCCCCAAAAAACACATCATTAACAACCACCAAAAGTATGCAAAGTAGTCAAATTGTAGATTAATCGACAATATACAAAAAGTGTCAATGTTGATTCTTCCCTAAAAATAATCAAGTCAAGATCTGATTCTTTCTTGAATTAGGGTAATCCTCTTCCTTGGATTCAATTTCTGACTGGAAGTACCTTGCTGGCTCCACTAATATGCACTACTTGTATGTCTTGCATTTGTTCTGTGCTCTGCAGTGGCACTGGACAGGGGCGGTGATGGAGAAGGAGTTGTAGTATTGGGAGAGGAGTCTCTGATGGTTAGAGGAGGTTGAGAAAGACTTTGACCTATTCTTTGCTTCTTGGCCTTTGATTTTTGAGGTTGAAGCAATAGCTGTCTGGTGAATCTTCTTGGGGAGGTGGAGGTAATTATTACTGTTGTGGGCTATAAAGTAGAATGCCCAAGCCTCAAGGTCAGTTGACTCCCTGCCTTGTGATGTTGAGGGCCCAACTTCAGATGTGACAACTTGCTTCCTTGGCCTGCCTTTTTCATTCTTTCATTCGGGTCTAGGCTTTCTCATCCTAAGCTTTTTTCCTAACAGTGGACAGCCAACTGAATTGTGGCCCAACTCCTTATAGTTTTGGCATCTAACTGTTGTTGACCTTTTCCTTTTCCTACCCTCATCCCATCCTCTCCTTCTATCCAGGGTTTGTAGCTTTCAACATTTTCAAATACTTTGGCAAGTTCTCATAACCTTCCTCTTGTTTTTCCTTAATCATGTTCAGTATTATCCTCCTAGCCCTCCTCACAACCTGCAGGTTTCTCAATACTCAATGCCTCATCATTCGTAACTTAGCCATAAACTTTACTAGCGTTGAAGGATAGGCCCTAACATCCTCACACAGCTTTTTAACTATCCAAGCAGCTGAGGCAGCAGGATTGTATTGAGTCTTAGCACATGAATGCTTTTCAGATATGGACTTAATCATGTAAGTGAGGCCATCTTGTAAAGGAGAAGCGTGAATTCTCTATTTGCAATTACCCCCTATAGACCACAGTGAATTGTTTTCTTTCATTTTTAATGTAATTCATACAAACGCCTTCCTGAACCAAATAGTCCTTAAATACATCAAGAAACTGTTTTTTATCTTCAAACATGTCACCCTCCTTCAGAACCACTTTTCCATCACCTTCTGCCTCCCACATTGTGCCACCAGCATACATCCTCTCATACCTGTCTATCTCATCCTCACTATTATGCTCAAATAATTCATCTTCATCAACTACGCTGCGATTATCATCCTCTTCATAATCAGAGGAAGAGTCATCTTCAAAACTATTATCATCACTATTTGTGCCCCCATCTGGGAACATTATTCCCTTCCCCTTGTGTATGTGCTCCTCCTCAATCATAATCCCTTTTCCTTTATCACCCTTTGTTGCAGTTTTAGTAACCCTATCAGTTTGTACAGTAGGTGGAATTGGGTTACAAATAGTATCAATTGACTGCCCCTTATCTTTATTGAGCACAACCTCTAATGATGGGAATGAACTGCACTTGTTTCTCAACTCACCTACAGCCTGGACCTCATCAATTGAAGCCACTATATCATCACACTAGCTATCTTCATGATCTATAGGATACCCTTGATTCAAATCAGCCACCTCAACAACACCCCCTTCCCCATTGCTATCCCTATTTCCATCCACATTCCCATCCCTATCAAGTTCTTCCACTATTTGCCCAATAACAGTGGACTTGTCCTTGCCAACAATGACAAAAGGAATTTGTTTCCTTCCAAATATTTGCCACTTATCACATAACTCTAACAACTTGTTTTCACAATTTATAGGCAACCTCTGTTTTGACTTATCTAGAGGGTATGAGAAAATGGAGAAATACCTAAGACATCTTTTACCTATTTGTTCTTTCTCAAAGAATTCTTTAGCATCCGTCACCAACTCAATCATCCCATACTAATCTCTATCCCTCCATTGACAACACATCTCCACTGTTTATATCTAAATACTACTTGAAACTCAGTGTTCATCTACCAAAGTAGGGCTACAATCCAAATCCAAAACCAAAAAAAAAAAAAAAAACAAAAAAAACCAAATTAAATACATTTTACAGCCAATCAGCAACATTAGTTTTCAAAATCAGTCTACATTCAAAAACAATCATGAACCATATTTATACCCTAAACTCACCACAACAAGGGAACCCATGCAACTTACCAACACACAATTTTATACCTATTTTTTTACATATTTTCACATACACTTCAGTTTCGAAACAAATTCAAACTTTACCATTCAAAAGCCTTATACTTTATAAATTTCAGAATGTGCACATTACCTGTTTGAAGGCTACAAATCACCAATTGTTCAACTTCAACGCCCTTCAACGCAGCAACACTTTGTTTTCCTCCAATTCCTCCAAAAATTTCACACTTTACTTAATGAGTTCTCCCTTACCCAGATTTTAGGGTTTTGAGACACTTCTGAACGATGAAGACCACAGGTATCCAAAAATGGCGTAATTGGGGGGGCGGGGGGTAGAGAGGGATCGAGAGTGAGATAGAGTTGCTTTTCAGCTATTGAATGCTATGGTCAGCATTGAACCTACCAAAATTAAGTCTTCCCATCCCTGTCTGCAAAAAGTAAGGGTAATTTCGTCCATCTACTATTGTCCGGTCAGGTTGTAAGATTTTTTCTTACAGATGATCATTTCTTTCCAACTAAAGTAAGTGAAATAATGACACAAAAAATGTGAGGGGCATAAATAAAATTTACTTTAAAGTAAGTGGAGTATATGATAATAATTCAAATATTAATTCGCTATCACCTCTTATTTTAGTATTGATTAATGTAATAATGGCAATTTTATATCAATTCAAGTCTCAACTCTATGATATTTTTTAATTTAATTAAGCTTTCACATAATTTCGATCGGCATAAGTACAAGCTAAAATTAAGGATAAATAATGTAATTAGTTAGTATTTAATTAAGTATACTTTGTACCAACGTATGACTTTGCCGAGATAGGTATAATTATTAATGCGTAAGCCCTTCAGAAGTTAAATATAGTTAATATTAACTAATTAGGAGTACAAGTTGGCGAAAGATTCTAGTACAGTGCATGTATACATAGGCACAAGTGCATGGCAACTTGCCCTTTAATTTTACAGATTAGATTACAAATTAAACTATTCTTTAAAAAGGTTTTTTTTTGTTAATAAAAAAAGGAGTATAAAAAATGCTTAATGTCTTCTTAATTAGAATTGTTTTTTATTATGATTATTAATTATTAATTCATTTTGCGCGAAATGCATGACGGTCGAGTGTGATTGCTATTAGCTAATCCGAAAACGACTTTTAACCTGGATATTCTTGCGTTATTCCGATACAAAATGAAGGCTTGAAGAAGAGACTTCTGTATCATCATTTGTTCGAACAATTCTTTTTAATTAAGTACTGGATGACTCGCTTCAATTATTTGATATATTTGTGGCCGATGTTTGTCCTGTGGTGTCTGCATATATGGGTGTTCACCTGTCCAAACTTAGATCGGATCGGATTAAATCGAAGATTGAATAAGGATTAAAGGGCCGATCGAGGATTGGACCGATTATGAGTTGGACCGGACCGAAAAAGCCCAGACCGGATTGAGGCTGGACCGACTTGGACCGAATAATTTATAATTTAGCTCAAAAACAAAATTTGTTAAGAATAAATTGGAAAAGTGTATTAAAAAAAGAGTTATGAGGAATCAATAAGCCTATTAACTTTTTTTTATAGTAACAAATCCATTAAATTGATAAACAAATTTAGAAAGACATCTATCAACATCCACAAACCACAAAAAAGAGACAGAGGAGTATCAAAAACTTAAAAAATAAAAGTTAAAAATCTTAAAAGTGGTCTAAGTACATGTGGTTTTTTCGGTCCAAGATCCGGTCCTTCGGACCACTGATCTGGACCGGATCAGATTAAAGACCGAATAAGACCAATGACCTAGATAGAGAGCCGGACCGAATTCCTTCAGTCTGACTTGGTCCAGTCCGATCCAACCCGATCTTCGATTTGGTCCTATTTTGGACCGAATAATGAACACCCTTATTAGCATATTTGGAATATGAAATGCCATACATTAAAGGTGCATACTTCCTCCATCCCATTTGTTTTATGATATCGTTAAAACTGCAAATATATGGCATAATTATAAGTAGCAACTGTCAAGTGCATGTCGTATTCATAGGGAGTTGTATTTTCGATTACCAAAGCCAACTCAAGTATTTCAAGTTAAACAAAACAAAGGGTGATAGAAAATAGAACTGAAGTACTAAATTAATCAAAGAAAAACACTTCGATTATGATTAAATTTAAGATAAACCAATTAATCGAGTGGAATCCCCATCTTTCCAAGTTATGCTAGTATTCAGAGATGATCAGTTGCACCATCAAAACTTATCCAAGGCCTCTTTCAAGCGTCAAAGGCTAGTTTAATTGGTCTTACCGTCTATTTTTATGAGGTTAGCTCAATTAAACCATAAAAGTAGCAACCAAGGACCAAGTTAGGATTCGAACTATTTTCATTTCTAAACGTTAACTATCCTCCCCACCTACACTAGACAATTGACATCACCTTTCAGCATAAGTCGATTGCCCTAAAACACAGATGAAAGTTCTTTCATGTATTTCATCGAACACTTGGTGGCCGTGGAAGAAAACTCTAAATTCAACACCACCACCACCACCACCTCCCAGTGTGGGTCCCGCTTTCGCGGGGTCTGGGAAGATCCAAGTGTAGGCAACCTTACCTCTACCGATATTCCTACACATAGAGAGGTTGATTCCAAGAGACCCACGAAAAAGGTTTTGTAAAAAAGTTTAATAGAGGAAAGCGCTTGCGAAGCATATAAAGAGGAAAATCAGTGCCAAAGGAGCTGAAGCTGAAAGAAGCTGAAAGAAAGCTGAAAAGAACGTACCTCAACAATCCACGTTAAGCAGCTGCCGTCACTCCCAGAAAGAAAACTCTAAATTCAAGTATAAACAAAATAGGCTAAGGTTTAAACAAAATTATCTAGCCATCTTAAGGGCCAATCACAACTAAAGACAACAAATTTAAGCATAATTAAATATCAAAACATAAACAAAACAAAGAACTAATAAACTAGCAAACAAACCAAGAAGCATAACATGTAGAAGGAGAAGAGAAACTTAAATCTTAAAATCAATTGATCTGGTATAAAATATACCAAATCTAAGCGACTTGAGCTACCTCCTAATGGGCTTTGAAGAGCCTAACAATAATGCTAATCGAATCCTCCAAAAGACACAAGCACTGGCTCTCCAAAAATAATTAATTAATCATAATTTGCCCATAAGTGATGCCTGGATTGAAGGTCGGTTGGCAGTGTTCACGACGATGCACATTTGCACATCTCTAATTGTCACTATTTAATGAGATGCATGACCATTTAGGGGGTGTTTGGTGAGCAAAAAAGGGTTGGGGACTTGAATCCTCAGGTTTCAAGTTCCACTCCCTAATATTTGGTAATAAATTTGGGAAAAGGAACTTGATACTTGGGGGGATCAAGTTCCCCCATAAACCCCTGGAACTTGAACCCTCTTATTATTGGGGGGTTTCAAGTTCTCATCCCCAGGGTTCAACATTGTTGTTGTTGTTGTTGTTATTGTTGTTGTTGTTGTTGTTATTATTATTATTATTATAATTATTATTATTATTACTATAATTATTATTATTATAATAATAATAATAATATAATAATAATTAAGATTATTATTATTATAATAATTAAGATTATTATTATATAATTATAATTATAATAAGAAAATAATTATTATTATACTATAATTATGATAATAATTATTATTACTATAATAATGATAATTATTATTATAATAATAATATAATAATTATTATTATAATTATAATTATGATTATTATTATGTAATTATAATTATAATAAAAAATAATTATTATTATTATACTATAATAATAATAATAATAATTATTATTATTACTATAATAACAATAATAATTATACTAATTATAATAATATAATTATTATTATAATAATAATTATTATAATATAATAATTATGATTATTATTATATAATTATAATTATAATAAAAAAATAATTATTATTATTATACTATAATAATAATAATAATAATAATAATTATTACTATAATAATAATAATAATAATATAATAATAATAATTATTATTATAATAATAATTATTATAATATAATAATTATGATTATTATTATATAATTATAATTACAATAAAAAATTATTATTATTACTATAATAATAATAATTATTATAATTATAATAATAATTATTATAATTATAATAATTATTATTATATAATAATTATTAGTATTATTGTAATTATTGTTATTATTATAGTAATTATTATTGTTATTATTGTAAATATTATTATTATTTTAAATATTCATACTTGCATATAATATTTCTAAAACAAAAACAGAGTTGATTTCATTCCAAAACTACTCACCAAACAGTAAGGAGTGGGACCTGATTCTATTCCAGTTTTCACCAAACAACTGGGTTCAGGATTCAAGTTCCATACCCAACCCCCCAAGATTTAAGTCCTGATTCCATTCCATTCCAGTTTTCCTCACCAAACAGGGCCTTACTTTACTGTGCAAACATTCAATTTTTCAGTTGCTTTTAAAAATTTTGCACGGTCGTGCAAATATGAATAGTAAGTTGTGTTGTGCCCTTTTTTCCTTAAATTTTCATTTGATTTCTACTTTCTTGAGCTTAGTTCTTACCAATGTTAAGATCAATATTATTTTCTACAAAACAAACAAAAATCAAATAAAAATTCTATAAATTTGTAATTTATTGCGGCCAAAATTGAGATAAATAAGGGTATAAATTACGATATTTTGGGACTGAATAATTTACATTTTTCTTTTTGGAATGTTTCAAATTGTTTGCATGTTCTCTATTTTTGTAAAATTTATTTAACTGTTTTACTCTAATATCCTTCATAGTAATAAACAACATAAGTCAATTGAGGTATGACAATAAAGCAAATAGTCTAACTTATGAGTATTAGAGAATTGACAGTGAAAAAATAAGAGCTTTTACCTTTGAAACTAATGGATTTTTAATTGGTTGTTAATTAATACCGAGAGACTAGAGATGTCAACAATTTTTTTTTATTTTTTTTTTTTTTTGGGGACAAGTTAGGAGTGTAATTGGTAGGTATTGTTTCTGATCAAATTCTTAATATGTGTGTCTTGTCAAACTATGCAAAATGAGTTGGGTATGGGGGAAGTAATTATTTTATATCTTTCATTATATTTTTATCAATTTTGGGACTAATAAGTTATCAATTATGGACAGTTTCACAAATAATTTTTGCTGAATTTATCCCAAACTTTTTTCTTGCTTGTGAGTGTCAAGAAATGCCTACCCAATATTTTCGTTCAATGCCACCAATTTTTTGGTAATCCATTTTAATTTACAAGCGCATTGGCTCCACATCAAACAGGGTATATCTATTGATCGCTATAGATATCTACTTTCTCACATCTTTAAATCTGGAGTAAGGGTCTTCGAATATCTTAGTCAATTTTGTTAGTGCAGGGAAGTTATGTGCTCAAATTTTGTTAAGTTCCATAACTGAAGTAAACTGTATACCTTTGCAATTCCGTCCAAGTACAGATGGACAGTTTTGGTCAAATTGACAAGGTGTTTGTCATGAGTCTATGAGATGAGCGAGAACTTAACAAGCAAACGGTTTTATGACATGAATTTTCTTTTGGCTGAATGGTTCCATAACATGAGTTGATGCACCAAAGCTTCCATTATTTTTACCCCCCAAAAAATTATGCAATCGAATTTTTATTTTTATTTGCTATTTATCGTGAGCAATTCTGTGAAGTTGTAATAAAGGGCCAGGAGTAGTATCTGAAGTAATTCTTTTCTTTTCTTTTTTTTCCCCTGGCGCAGGGTACCTTGAGCTATAATATGGAGAGAGAAATTGAAGAACAAAAGCATTCAAAGGAACATGGACTAGAAAAAAAATATTCTGAAGACCATCATTTACAGTTTCTTCCCTATATGTTATATTGATTAGTCCTTTTCCCTTTTCTTTTTTCTGAAGGATTTCTTTTTCATTTAAGTTTAAGAGATACTTCATGAGAAATTACGTTTTAAAATTTTTTTTTACAAACGTATAATTTGTAAGGGTCATTGCCCAAAAAAAATTTTTAAATAATTTTTGGTATATTTTTTTGCATCAAAATTCAATAACTTTGAAATGTTGGATAAGCTAAATAATGTCTTTGATAGTAAATAAAATCTTGAGCGGAATAGAGATCATGAATTGAGATACATGTTTATGTGTTATGCAAACTTCATATTCTCTCCTTGCCATATTCACAGTTATTCTTAAGAAATATGTAAAAATTAGTATTATATATATATATATACATTGTTGAATGAGTTTTCAACCAATAAAAACAGTGTTAAATTTTTAAAAGAATTAGAGAAGTAGACATTTTTGACAATGAGTAGGAGATGGAGGGTACTAAACTAATGTTTACTTTTTTAACCAACTTAATGCATGTTTTACATACATTGAGGCACTAAGAATTAAAATAAAAAATTTTCAACGTGAGATGTTCATTATTATGATGAGATTATCCTTTTTTAATCATACTAAAAAATGTGTATCTAATTTTTTATTCTAATGATTGTAATGAGTCAAAATTATTTCAACAAGTTCAAACTTTATAATTTATAGATAAGACAAGGCATATAATAAAAATGATTTTGATTTCATGGTTATAAAAATAGGAGGCACTAAAAATTTTAAAAGATTGTTAATGGGAGATTATTATTATTATTATTATTATTATTATTATTATTATTATTATTATTATTATTATTATTATGAGAATACCCCCTTTTTAAATCTTAGTAAAAAATATATTTATTTTTTTATGTATTTTAATGATTGTGAGGGGGTGAAAATCATTTCAAGAAAGTTGAAACTTGAAAAATTATTTCTAGATAAAAATAGGACTATAAACAAATTAAGTGACTCTAATCTTGTGGTTACAAAAATAAAATAAGATGGCTATAATTTATCTATTCTTCAATAGTCAATTTCATTTGTATTTTCATTGTTGGCATATTTTGTCTTCCCTAATATTAATCATTGGCAAATAAAAGTCATGTAATGCATATATTTGGTTCAAAAACTACTAGTAAACCATAGTAATGAACACCCTAATTTATCACTTCTTTAATGGATTATGATTATCATCTTGTCCGCTTCTTTTCCTTCAATAATTTTTTTTTTTGGGGGTGCAGAGGAGGGGATCAAGCCCCAACAATACTACTATTAATTCATAATGAGCTTGAAAAATTTAACCCCAACTTGTTATGCATACAATGAGGTTAACACCTCTCTGGGAGGTTCACTAAAATAAGCGAGGTCGACATTAGACCAACTCCTAGGTTTGCCAAGGAGTCTGCCACCTTATTTGCTTCAAGATTTATATATATGATAATAGTAACTTTATTAGCCTACAATAGTAATTATTGTATTGTTAATTTACGCAAATTTTTTGGGGGCCTAATGAATGTCAATACAATTTATTATTTTCTTAATGAGATGTTTCGTGCAAACGAATGGATACAACTAGTAATCTCAAGTGTACATAATAAATTAGCCTTGCTCCCTTCTTTGCCCCACTTCTAAAAACGGATTAATTATGTTTAATATTAACAAAGGGTTAACTATTTCTTATTCATCGACTTTATTTCGGAGGCATAAAATGCTCATTTTGATGATTAAGCTAGAGTGAAATTATTATTCAGTGAAATTCTTTTAAATCATCTTATATTATATTAACTTGTTTTTATGTTAAAAGATTAGCTAGAAATAGAGTGCATTTATTATGGTTTTTACGTTACCATATATATCTAAATTTTTCTTCCCCCCCCCCCCCCCAAAAAACAAAAAGTATCAATGAATTTACATTGGAGTTATATGTGGATTTTCTTTAGGGTAAGCTTTGCCTCCGAGGGTTCATGCAAGTGTTGGTGTAAGCTTTTAATTTTCCTGCTCATTCCAGTACAAGTTTTTATATTTTTGAAGATATTCTGTCACGGTATGTTATTGCAACCCATGATATGAGTTTTACTTGTTTGATTGGAGAATGGAGACTAAAGGCCGGTGGCAATGAAAATTTCATGCATATCTATTACAAACTTATTTGCATTACAAAGTTATTTATATCCAAGCAAATATCATCTTAGACAAAAAAAGTAGGTTGCTTAAAATCTCTTTGGATGGTTCCATTAGCTTAGCTATGACGTACCTTATGATGCAACTGATAAAATTGGAAAATACAGACTAAGAAAAAAAATGATGTTAGAAAATTAACATGCAAGCCATTCTTTAGTCATTAAGACTGTTTATATCTTATAACTTTAAAATTTTTAATATAAATTCCTAACCAAAATTTGAAGGTACTATTGTATGTAAAGATACGATCACATGTGTAATTTGGAAGTAGGGATCAGGATAGAACAATATGATATGCATTGAGAAGAGTTGTGCGTTAATTTGAACTAACTACTTTAATGTTGGCTCAAATCATCTTGATTGTTTATGATAGGGAGGACATGGAAGAAGAGGCAAGTCAATAAGGACCCAATTCTTTTAATGTGGTGGGAAGCGCCGGGGGGGGGGGGGGGGGGGGGGGGGGGCGGGCTAAGAGAGCGGGCACATGGAAAGGGAGAAGGTGGGTAGGAACGAAGGGATTTTTCAAAAGGAGTCTAGTATATTTTAGAGTGTTGGTCAGTTAATATATATTGCACATAGTGTTGCCCATATAGCGATTTGACATTAAACTAATCAAATTTTAATATGATTGTATAATTAATGTGTAGGCAAAAAAAAAAAAATTATTTTTTTAATTATATAGAGACCTAAAATGAGTAACTGTAAATCTCTAATCATTAGTGATCTGTTTACTTGAATATCTTCAACATACATATATATTTGTGTGTTTATTTAGTAAGTTTTGTATACGACAGTTTTACCTTAGGGATATTATAAGATGGATAAGTTCAGGGTGACTTTTACTAGTTTTAGGATACCCAATTATTTATGTGAGGTGTCAGCTAATAAAGTGACTTTTAAATAAATTATTAGCCACCTATAAGCTAAACAAATAACAGTAAAATGAGTAATTAATTGCCCAAATATTTCCCCAAAAAAAATACCTCTTAAAAACCCATCTCACCATAATATTTCTGTGTGACAGTTGTCTGGTTACAAATCTATGATTTTATTTTAGTGTACATATGCAAAGCAAAACTAAAAGCATAATTGTCAGTATCATACTCAGTTGACAAATATGTGCTAATCTTTCCCATACTTTTTAAAGTATTCACAACTTGTACAACTACAACTAGTAAAATATAACTTGGTGGTGCAAACAATGCACGTATTTAAGATATGATTACTTTTTAATTAATTATCTTTTATATATATATATATATATATATATATATATATATATATATATATATGATACTTCTGCACAAATGATAACAGTTGTATCATTTATGCAAATTTTTAATAAAGGTATATGCTTTCCACATTTTATTTAAATCAAAACTTCATGTGACTTGAACAAGAATCAGCCGCTTGCTTAATCAATAATTGTACGTGATGTGGTATCCAGGTAAAGAAACTTCAATTCCTAGATGCTTTAATTGATATATAGAGAGTATAATTATTATGTATAGAGCAATTTAAAAAGTATTTTATGCATGCATGCAAACAAATATATCTTGCATTACTTATTATGGTACTTGATCTGTGTGTAGGGTTGGTGGCCTTCATTCACCTACTTGGTTGCATTCTTTTGTTATTATCCTAGGAGTTTCTCTTTGTAAATTGCATTTATGCTTTTCAGTTACGTGATGTTTTTACTTGTTTATTTGAATTTGTCATATGGGATTCTAGATTATCAGAAATAAGATCAGAGAAATAAGGGTGAAAAACATGTTAAGTGACGAAAATATAAGTTGATTATAACATTAACATGATAAGAAGAAATGTTGCAATAAATATGATATATAATTCATTAAATAATTGATTTTTAGCTGGAGGAAAATTCTTTCCCTCAAACCCCCTCCCCAAAAATAAAAACAAAACAAAAAGAGAAGAAAAGACCTCCATTTACACTTTTTTTTTTTTGGGCCTTGTAAGGCATGCAGTTGTGATCGATGTATGAGTATGAAAATCTTCATTGGAACAATTAAAGATATCAACAGCAAAGTATTGCAATTAATAAAAGGTTTTTGGACATAAATTATTTAAACTTTGGTAGTATTTGCCAACAATAATCCGAACTTTAAAAATAGTTGCCTGTACCCCAAACTCGCAGTATATTTTTTTCAAATATACCATTGCCGAGTATTAGGCGTTATGACTCGGCGCGTTTCTTATGTGGCGGTGGGGCTTGTCAACAATGGAACCTGTTTGACCTGACACATCATTATCATTTGATTTACTTCTTTTTAAACTCAAAAATCTTGACAAACACCCACCCCCTCTTGCTGACTATTACTCTTTCCTTCCTCTGCGTCTTCTTTCTCTCCATGTCTCTATTTGCAGAGCAAATACACTTCAATTCGGCCAACCAACATAACATTCTACGCCTTAAAAAACTCCCCACATTTTTCTACCACTCATGATCGGTGCCAACACAAGTATTCTTGCAAATGTTCATTCAAATTTGAGGAGGAAAAGTTGACGGAGCTTAGTCTTTGAGAAGGGAATTTGCACAGAAGAGAGATAACAAAACTCAACGAATTGGGCTGCAAAGTAGTTTCAAAGCTTGCAAAGGCTAGTCTTTTTGCCTAAAGAATGTTTTATTTCACATAGCATGAGTTTAGGTAGTTATTTTGATAGTTATTGTGGAATTCTGTTTCTGAGGTTTTTGGGGATGATTTCTGGGTAATGCTCAAAGAATTGTGCTTTTGTGAGTATTGTGATTAAAATTTTTATTATTTATTTTGTGTTAATAACGAAAGCATATAATGGATGATATAACCCTTGAAATTCACCATGGAGGAGTCTAGTGAAGGAGAATAATAGGACGAAATATGAAGGGAGCTTCACCAGTGAAATTGAACCATTTGAAATTGATAGATTATCATATTTTAAGATTAAAGGGCATCTTTTAGACTGTAGCTATGAAAGTTTATCTGTGTTGGATTATCAAGTGCTTGAGATGTCTGTTAATGGAGCACTGAGGAGATTATGACTGATGTTGATTCCGTAGAGTTGATGGCATGTATTAGTGGTCATAAGAGACTGATTGTGTACATGGTTCATGGGGTCAGTGAGCCCGTAGTTCTCCCATATGCCTTGCCCAGTACACAACCAAATGAAGTTGCAGGTAGTGCACCATCCCCATATGAAACAACAAACAATAAAGAGGGACCACTCCCAAAAAGCACGCCTAAAAACCTGCTAAAAACCAACCTATAGGCGCGGCTAGAAGGAAAAGCACCAAAGAAAAAGAGCATTCAGTGGCACATCTTCCAAATCCACCAACCCACTCACCAAAAAACCAACTCAGCATGTCTCACCAATCCTAACCCCGGAAAAACAAAGTCCTAATGTGCCCTCAAGTAATCCAATAAGCACAACACCTTGAAACCAAAGTCCTCAAGTAACTTTAAGCAACCCTGCTACTCCAAGCCCCCAAAAATCCTTTTCACCCTTGTTAGCTAATTACAATCTAAGAACACCAAGAACCCCAAAGTCCCAACCAAAGTCCCAAGCAACACCCTCTAGTCCATCTCCCAACTTGAGAACATAACTCATCTTACCTATGATTTTGAAGATTATAGGTCAGATTCACTAATACCATGGGATAAATTGATTGGGGAATATAATTTCAATGACTTAAAGGGCGTGCCTGATAAAGCTTATGAGACAGAGGATGATGATGAAGGGGAGCCAAGCTATGCTGGGGATGATGATATTGAAAATACTGATGAAGAATGGGCCATTGCTAAGGCTAGGGTGAATGAGTTTCAAATGCAAAAGAACGAGGCTCCAGCGACAGGAACTATTGAGAGTGGCATGGAAAGTGAAACTCAGCCAAAAGTTGTTATATGTAGCATGGTAAGTGAGTATGAGGATTCTAAGGGTGAAATAGATAGCCTGATTGAGAGTGATGATAAGGAGACTAAACTCCAAAGGAAGATAGAGAGAACGGCCAGGGTTGTTGTGAATACTGATTTCAAAAATTTTAAATGGAAAGTGGGGCAAATCTTTGGAATAGTTGCAAAGTTGAAGGATGTAGCTGTGAGATTTGCACTTGAACAAGGTTATGACTTAAAGATTAGTGTATCTGATAGTATTAGAAAGTGGATTGCTGTAGTATGTATACAATCATGCAAGTTTCAAGTATATGCCTCTTGGGACAAAGAGAAGGCTACTTATGTAGTTAGAACAATGATTGACCATCACAAATGTAGAAGAAACATGCTGAAGAATAGGAAGTGCAAGTCATCCTGGCTTGCCAAGTGTTACCTCTACAAATTCAGAGAAAAGCCTAGTTGGCCTATAGTAGAGATTCTCAATCAGGTTAAGCAGCAATTTGGGACATGCCTTAAGAATTGGTTGGCCTACAAAGTGAGAGAAGCAACTTACACACTGTTGTATGGATTCATGAAGGATCATTACTATAATCTGGGCAGGTATATTGAAGAACTAAAAAGGTTAAATGAAGCCAACACTTGTATTCTGGAGACAGAACCCCAAATTGTTAAAGAAATGCTTGTGTTTTAAAGGTTTTTTGTATGTTTTGAAGGGTTGAAAAATGATTCATATGCATTGATGCAAGTTTCTTGAAAACTTTCCTTGAAGAGACTTTGTTATCTATTGTCGAGATAGATAGAAACAACCAAATGTTTCCACTTGCTTGGGCTATGGCAGAGGAAGAGAACAATAACAATTGGAAGTGGTTCTTGACTCATGTCAGGGCTTCTCTTGGAGGCATAAATGGAAGTGGCTTGACAATCATGTCTAACTAGCATAAGGTACTTCATATACTGTGCAATTTTATGTGTTTTGTTTCTTGTTGTATGAGTATGGAAAAAATGTTTATTTTTATTATTTTTTAAGCAATCATCCATGTTGTCACAACTGTGCTTCCAAACTCTGAACACAGAAAGTGTGCTAGACATATTTATGCAAACTAGCATAAATTGCACAAAGGCTGGAATGTGGGCAAGGCTTATAATGAAACAAATTTCAAGCAAGCTCTGGATTACCTAAAACTTACTTCGCCTAAGGCAGCAGAGGATTTCTTAGCACATAACCCAAGATCATTTTGTATAGCATTCATGACAACTACATGTAAGTGTGATTATGTTGTGAACAATATGGCCAAAACCTTTAATGCTTACATTGTACATGCAATGTCAAAACATTTGATCAATGTGCTTGAGGACATAAGGATGGCCTTGATGGAAAGAATGGTTGTCAAGAAAGGGATGACGGAGACTTCAAAAGATGAGATATGTCTTAGAAAAAGAAGCACGTTGGAGAAGGAAAAGGAAGAATCAAGGAATTGCTTCCCTGTGCCATCAAGCAATATGGGTTTCCAAGTTAGCCATAGGCTAGATCAATTGCATGTTGACATGAATATATGTTCTTGCACTTGTAAGAAGTGGGACATGACTGGAGTGCCCTGCTATCATGCTATTTCATGTGCAACTTGGTTGAAACATGATGGAGAAGACTATGTGCATGCATACTTTGAGAAAGGGTTATACATGAAGAGTTACTCAGGTGCTATCTTATCCTATCTTGGTGAGAGACATTGACCTCAAAAACATATTCCATTAGACCCTCCTGATATTAGAGTAGGTCCTGGAAGACCTTGGAATAGTAGAAGAAGAGATCCTCATGAAGATCCAAGGAGGCCTGACAAGTTAACTAGACATAGCAGGGTAATGTCATAAAATACTTGCAGTTAGGCTAGCCATAATAAGAGATCTTTCCCTAATAAAGTCAATGCTACTCCACAACCCGCCCCACAAAAGAGGAAAAGAGGCAGACCTACAAAGCTTCCAATGGAGCCTCAACCTGAAAACATGCCTGCAGGAGAAAGGGGGAGAACAACAGCACAGGTTGGTGGCAGGGGAGGCAGTAGAGTAGAAAGAAGGCTAGAAGAACAGCAGCAGCTACTGGTACAGGAGAAAAGCATAACACAGTAAGATCAATACATTTCATCAAATTTATTTCCTCTAATTTCAATTGGCTTCCTAACAAATTACATATGTTGACATACAGGATATGCCTCAGTCAAGTGCAGCAGCTCAGTCAAGTACCACTGCAAGTTAGCCCCTACCAGTGCTCAGTCAAGGATCTATTACAAGCAGCAGCAACATATTAATGCAGTCATTGGTATCTTCTATTGGGTTGTTGTTTCGATTTGGATGTATTACTTGGTTTGAACAGTTGGATTTTTTGTTAGATGCTTTCTTTTTTTTTTTTGGCCAGCATATGGGAAATGCCAGGCCAACCTTTTGTGCTTGTGTTTTAGGCTGTGCATTTAGATGTTGATGGCTATTTATCAGCATAGTTGCCTTTTGTAATGACAATGAACGAGTACATTATGCCACATGAATATAAATGACTGTAAACAACTTTGTCCGGTTCAAATGCCAGCAATAGTTCATGTTATTCTTCATTATCTGTAAAAGTGCAAATTCCATCTTATTTTACATTGTCTAGAATGCACTGAAGAAGTACAACGTAAAATGATTTTGCAAAAGCCCCTACTGAATTTCCATTACTTCAGCTTATTCCTACATCTATCAAAGCCATATGACATGATACAAAACCAACTATAACAATCACTAATTAGACCATCATTCTCTCCATTGCATAGTTCCTTCTACCATGTAGTTTTAGTGCAACGATCTCTTCCCTTGGTGATTTTAGTTATTCCTCAGCATTCCCCCGTTTTTGCTTCTCTTTTAAGACTTTGTTTCTCAAATTTGTTATCTCTTCCTTCAACATTCTCACTTCTTCATTTTGGTAGCTATTGCCTCCATTGTTCCTTTAAGCTATTCACTTCCATTGATAATGCACCCAATTTATCCTGCAACATCTTGTTCTTCTCTATTAAGCAAACCTCCTCCTCCTCCCACTTGTAGAATCCACAATCTTGATTGACCTTCCAAAATGAACAACGATCACAAAAATGTAAACATTATTTTAGAAAAATTGCAAATTAAATTGGCAAACAAATTGCAGAAGAAATTTCTTTACGTACCTTCCACAATGGACATCCAAAGAATTTCCTCCCTTTGTTTGGGGGCTTTTTGCATACATGGTGAACAACAACAATATTATGGCAGCACTCCACATATGCGTTTTGTATATTTGGTAAACAACAACAATATTATGGTAGCACTTCACGTATGCGCTTTGCTCATTTTTGCTGCTTGAATTCACCATTTTCGTCGAGCTTGACGACCCAATCAGAGTGGTTCCCCTTGCTGCGTTCATTGTCAAATTCAATTGCATCATCCTAACCCTACTGCTCTCTCTCTTTTTGATTGATAACAAAAAGCATAAAGGAGGACTTCAAAGAAAAGACATGAATATGGAGAGAAGACGCAGAGGAAGGAAAGAGTAAGAGTCAGCGAGCTGAGAGGG
>JAKOGI010000026.1:1517316-1592316 GCA_029747015.1 Carnegiea gigantea
TTTGTTAGGTTGGGTTTAGTTTAGGGTTTTTGCATTTTGTTGATAATTAGTTGTTAATCTTGGTTGCTTGGACTGTGAATAACCCTTTGATGGGTAATTAGATTTGCATTAGACCTAACCACACACAATTCTCAGTTAGAACTTAGAGTTTTTCCACATGCAGGCCAAGTGTTTGATGAAATGCGTGACAGATCTTTCATTATTGTTTTTGGGCGATTGACTTATGCTGAGAGGTGAGGTCGATTAGCTAGCGTGGGAGAGGGGATAGCCGGGCTCAGGACATGAAAATAGTCCCAATTCTAGCTAGGTCTAAGGGTTGCTAATTTTGTGATCTAATTGGGCTAACCCCATGAAAATAGGCGGTTAGGCTAATTAGGCTCGTTCATGACCCTTGAGAGAGGGCTTGGGTGATCTTTGATGGCGCAATCGACCATCTCTTGTTTTCGGTTGCGGTCAGATAGGTTAGGACTTCTCTTGTCTATTTAGTTAATCGATTGGTTAAATCATAGTCTCAAACCACTTCTTTTCCTTTCATTAGTTTAGTTTAGCTTCGATTTCATTTCCTTTCTTTCACTTGACCTAGATTGAGTCGCTCTAACTAATCCCGGTACTTGAGACCCAACTCTCAGTGGACGACACCCCGAGTACTCAACGATAAAATCTTGCACTTGGGGTTATAAATTTGAAACTCGAATTCTTCCTATCAAGTTTTTGGCACCGTTCCTAGGGAGTTGGCACATTTCAATATTGGAATTTACTTGAGCATTCGAGGCTAGGTCTTAGAAAATCTAAAAAAATTTAAAAAATCAAAAATTTGAAAAAAAAATCAAAATGGCTATTTTCCATTTTCCTCAATTTGAGCACGAACCTTTTTAGTAATATTTGTCTCGATTTAATGATTATTGTGCTCGGTATGTGCATTTCCCGTATGAAAAATGAAAAATGAAAAATATGCAATGTTGTGCTTGAGAGGATAACATATGAGACCCGAACCACCCTTAAATCCATGTATTATGGTGGTATGTGTTACTTAGATGTTAATGATATGTGGCACCCGTTTGAGTCATTGGCTTGCTGTTAATGGTACCATGAGCAGGCTAGTGAGTCTTTTGAGTGCTCTTCCCCCACTTCCTATAATTTTCATGCTTTTTCTCCTCCTATGTGCTCTTATTGTTCATTTTTTGTCCACGATGCAAATTCTTATCCCTATTATGATATTTCTGATGAATGTTATGCTAAGCTTGCAGCCATGATAGGGACAATGAATGAGCGACTTGAGAGTTTTGATCGTAAGATGAGGGAGAGTGGCCTATTGCATGACACCGACCCTAGTCCATCTTCTCCTAGACTGAGATCAGTCTCTATGATGATTATGAGTCTTCCCTTCCCCTAGAATCGAGTTTTATTGATGTTACACCTTCTATCGACCTTGGGAAAGCGTTTGACCCTCCCTTGACTCCTTCGTCACTTGTCACTCCATCATTGCCTAGCACACCTAGAGACACTACTGAGGGTGCCTTGCGCTTCCTTTCTGCTCCCCTCCCTTTAGCTCAGTGCATGAGGTTAGAGATGGGTGAGTCTCCTAGGGGTGGCGCATGTTTTGTTGAGGATGATTCGCTTGATTGGTCAGGCGATATTGCACTATTAGAGCCTTCTTTTGAGGAGTTATATAGTGATAATGTGAAGGTTGATGCAGCTCCTAGCATTACGCATACAGACCCCATTCACACCGAGCCACTTGATTTGGTCCCCCTTTCATCCCCCTTCCTTCCCACCACCCCCTCATTTGCATGAATTTCATGAGTTCCTAGGTGATATTAGCAGATTTCACCCTCATTTGATCCATATTGTGCATACCTAGAGGACTTGCCTAGGAAAGTCACATGGAATACTTTCTTCGATCATGCTTTCGACTTTTTTTATGGCATTTGATAAGTTTAAGAGGGCACTAACTTTGTTTTCTCCATCTTTGCTAGTGTTCTCTTATTCACACTATTCTGAGATGCATAGAACAGTGCACGATATGCTCTTACGAGTATTGATCGCACCCGAGTTGACGACTCACATCTTGAGAGACAAGGAGTGGCTGATGCTCCTTGCACCCTGGTGGCATAGTTCGGGTACAATCAGTACCCGACCTGGTATAATTGTTCTAACTCTTCTCACTTCTTTTTATTTTTTCTCTTTTTCTTTTTTGTTTAGTTGTGGATATTCAGTTGTGTTTTTGGTTGGTGATCATTTTGAGGTGAAATTTGGGATGTTGTTGAGCCATTGATGGCTATGATCACCATTTTTTCTGTTTTTGTGGATATTTGTATTTTATGATTGGTGGTATTGTTGCAGTGGTAGTGACTCCTTGGCTCTCAATGAGCACATTGTGAGATTTAGGTATGGGGGTGGGAAGTTATATACCCTTTTTGTGTATATTTTTGTGAAATTTTTTCATTTTTTCAAATTTGTATAGCTTTTTCTTCTTGGCTTTGGGGGATTTTTGTGCCATTGTGATTGGTTTTTGATCCTTGATAGCTTAGTTGTTAGCTTGTATATAGGTTGAATATGCATAATGGAACACTTGTCTACAATGTAGTCTCCGATCTCTTATAATAACTTCATTTCACATGTGCAGTTTTGTACTTACCTTGTTACACTTAATCATCGACTTTTGGTGTTAGTTGTTGAGATTTGGTTTGGGGACATTTTACTTGGTTGATTGACTTCCAGCTTTGGCTTCATTATGAGAAAAAGAAAAAAATGAGAAAAATAAGAAGTGCAAAAATGAGCTTAACTCTGGTACCTCTATTTGGACTTGAATAAGTGCCTTACACATCCAAATAAAACTCCTGAATAGGGAAGAAGTCTGAATATATACTAACTTGTTCATCCGGGAGTTCAAGGCCTAATAAGCCAAGAACTACCCACCCATGCCAAGGAGCATAAGGAGAAAAGCGAAGAAAAGGAAGAAAAGAAAAGAAAAAAAAGCGAGCAAAAATAAAGGAAGTCAAAAGCCAAGTGGAGATGACCTTTTACCCGATTTTAGCCTAGTATTAGGAGTCAATACACCTTACACGGAGCACCAAGGTGCGCAAATCGCGTCATTATATTGTGTGGGGTGGAAAATGAGGGTCGGGGTTCATGTGTAGCCTGTGTATGTCGTGAATGCATATTTTGCTTGTATATGATGTTAGAGTGATAAAATTGATCTACATGTGTATATATTTTTTCCCTTTGCCTTGTATATATATTTTGTTTTGAAAAATCCAAAAATACTTCAAAGATTTTATGGGTATATCTTCTGCAAACCCTCACGAGACCTCACTCGTCCACTTAGGGGAACCAAGGGGTTTAACAGGCTTGTTGCATGCGTTAAATACAACCATGATTCCTACAGCGATGAGTTAGGGTCTTAGGTCAGATTTTTTTTTTTTGGGCTCGAGGACGAGCAAAAGATCGGTGTGGGGGTATTTGTTAACCCTCAATTGTTGTATTTTATGTTCTTCTTTCACTTAATTTTAGCTCGTAAAATAACGTAATTTTTATGATTTTTACTTGTTTTATTTACTTTTATAGGTAATAAATCCCATCGAACAAATGTTGCGAAAAGGAACAAAAGAAGAAGATAAAGCAACGTGCGACGGGGGGCCGGTCGACTGCACGACGACCGTCGCACGCCCTGGCCAACAGCATGCACCAGCCAGCAGCTGGAGATAGTCGTTAGCCAGGTGAAGGCCATTGCCAGCCCCTGGTGGCGTGCTGCCTTGTTTTTTTTGGCGGTTCGAGTATTTAAGGGATGGGCTTCAGGACATTTCGGGGGTTCTCCGATGCGATTTTCTAGGTTAGTTTAGCTTAGGTCTAGCTTCAGAAACCTCATTAGGATTTGTTGGGTTGTTTTCGGAATTCAAGCATTGTTCATTGAAGTTAATCCAAGCAATCCATAAGTTTTCTCTATCCTCTCTCTCTTCTTATTTCATGTTTATTCTTATTACTCTTGTTTAATCCTGTTAGTTTAGATTTTATTTAGCTTAAATGTTTAGTTTTTATTATGATTTTATTTTCATTAGTTGTTTTAATCCATGTTAGACTAGATTAATTTTCCCTTTGTTCATGTTTGTTGAGTTATTTGTTAGCTTAGGTTTAGTTTGGAGTTTTTGCATTTTGTTGATAATTAGTTGTTAATCTTGATTGCTTGGACTGTGAATAATCCTTTGATGGCTAATTAGACTTGTATTGGACCAAAACACACCCAATTCTCGCTTAGAACTTAGAGTTTTCCCACATGCTCGCCAAGTGTTTGATGAAATGCTTGAGAGAGCTTTCATTGTTGTTTTTGGGTGATTGACTTATGTCGAGAGGTGAGGTCGATTAGCTAGCACAGGAGAGGGGATAGCCGGGCTCAGGACATGAAAATAGTCCCAATTCTAGCTAGGTCCGAGGGTGGATGCTAATTTTCCGGTCTAATTAGGTTAACCCTATGAAAATAGGTGGTTAGGTTAATTAGGCTTTCTCGTGACCCTTGAGAGAGGGTTTGGGTAATCTTTGATGGCGTAATCGATCATATCTAGTTTTCGGTTGAGGTCGGGTAGCTTAGGACTTCTCTTGTCTATTTAGTTAATCGATTGGTTAAATCATAGTCTCAAGCCACCTCTTTTGTTTTCATTAGTTTAGTTTAGCTTAGATTTCATTTCCTTTATTCCACTTGGCCTAGATTGAGCCGCTCTAATTAATCCTGGTATTTAAAATCCAACTCTCAGTGGACGACACCCCGAATACTCGACGATAAGGCCTTGCATTTAGGGTTACAAATTTAAAACTCGAACTCTTCCTATCACTATTTAATAGTGCATAGAGGACAAATATGTAATTATTGTATCCCTAAATGATATATACACAGTACCAGGCTCCCTAATTGGGTCAAAGCCTTGAATCACATTCACATGGTATAAGAGCAAGAGACTGAAACCTAATTTTTCTTCTTTCCTTCCTTTCCACGCAAATTAGGGTCTCTTGCTCCTCCTTCACCGAAACCCTAGCGTCGCCGTTCTGTCTAGACGTCCCTGCTACTATGTCCACCACTAACGACACTCCTATAATGCCACCGCCGGTCTCCTTAGTCATTGCATCCATCGCTTTGCAGCCATGCAGTGCTCTGGTGTCATTCGCTTGTCTTTCTACTGTGGCAACGTCGACGTTCTCTATCTTCCCCGCACCGTCGCAGCCTCCGTCATACCACTCTCTTCCGCCACCCCCTTCAGTGTATCTGGGCCTGTGCCCTCTGATATCTCCTCACTGTATAGCATGGCTGCCCCCTCCTTCACGTGGTCTTCAGCGCTCTCTAATAGCATGCCCTAACCTGATCCAAGTATCGATTTTGCCTCTGCTACATCGTGGCCCTCTTCGCTCTCCTTCGGCATTCTTCACACCGAACCTAGCCTCAGTCTCGTTACTGCTGCACTGGCATTTTTTGCCACCCCGACCATGCGACGTGACCCTTCCCTGTGGATTTCCTCAGGGTCGCATCTCCCTTCGATTCATCTGGTTATATTCTCTATCAATGTCAAGAATTTTGTTACTATTGTCCTTACTACCGTTGAGAATTTCTTGTCTTGGCGCACTCAGTTTGTTGCTTTTATGGTCACACAATAACTAAGTGATTTTTTTGACGGTACGATTGAGGTTCCAAATATTTCTATTCTTGATTATCATGGGGTTCAACACCCCAATCCAACATCTTCCGTTTGGTTACAATTGGATCAACTTATTCGCTCTTAGCTGTTTGCAACTGTTTCGCCTGAATTATTGACTGAAGTGTATGATTTTCTAGACAAATTTGGGATCGACTAGCTCATCGTTTTAATATTGCTAGTTTAGCACGTGCTATGGATCTTCGGAGGACTTTATCCAATTTGTCTAAGGATCCTAAACAAAGTATGGAGGATTATTTAAGGAGTATTAAACATAATGCTGACTCTCTTACTTTCATTCGTACTCCTGTTCCTGACATTGATTTAGTTCAGCTGACCTTGAATTGGTTGGATGAAGATGGTCATAATTTAGTCACCACTCTATCCTATGGTACCAACTTGATTACTTTTGATGATCTTCGATCCAAGTTGATTCACTGTGAGCAGCGACTAAAGTTCCTACATTCCAAAGATCTTCTTGGTATCCAACATCAGGCTTTTGCCACTTCAGTTGCACCGTCTAAGTTAGGAAAGTCTACATCAGCATCTCAGTCTACTCGTGGGAATGGTTACAATGGTGGTAACGAAGGAAAAGGCCGCAACAATAATCATAAGGGCAACAAAAATCAAGGGGGCGGAAACCGTGATTCAAATCAGCATCAGCAACAGTCTTCGAATCGAAGCGTGTCTGCAGGAACTGCTTATGGTAATACTTTTTTTCATGGTCTAATATTCTATGTTCATCTCCTTCTGGTACTCACTCTCTTATTGCAGGTAACAACTCCTCTGAAGGGGTCTTAGGCTCTCACCCTAATGCTGTATGCTAGATTTGTTTTGCCCCTGGGCGTACTGCTGTAGGTTGCCCTCAGCGTTATACCCCATCTGAAAATGTGCCCACCTTTATCACTTTCAATGTCGTTGATGCCAATGAATTGGTATGGTATCCTGATTCGACAGCTGCCTCACACATGATTCCATATGAAGGTAACTTACTTTCTAAATCTCTTTACAATGGCACTGATAGAGTCCGTGGTGGGAATGGTTCACTTCTCCTGATAAAACATGTTGGCTTTCTTAATATTTCTACAGCTAGTCAGCCTCTTGTCCTGAAAAATGTTTTACATGTTCCTTCTTTAAAGCATAATTTACTGTCTGTTAGACAACTTTGTTAAGATAACAATTGCATAGTTGTGTTTGACGACTCTTCTGTTTGTGTCAAGGACAAAACCTCGGGGGTAACACCTTGTTGCATGCTTTGCCTAGTGGAAATGTCTACCCCTTAGCTGTGTCTGAGTCCTCTCCTTCGACCTTTGCTGCTCTTCTTGATCCAGCAGCCTCTTCGCATCGTCGTCTTGGACATTGTAGAGCTCAGATTTTATCTTCTCATCATACTAGGAACTTAGTTTCATTTCCGCATAAGTTTCATGATTTTTGTAACTCTTGTTGACTGGAAAAATCTCATAAACTTCCTTTTTAGTTAGTGGAACACTGTTGTCAAAAACCTTTGAAATTAATTCATTCAGATTTGTAGCAATCTCCTGTTCCTGCTAACATGGGTTACCAGTATCATATTTGTTTTGTGGATGATTTTTCCAGGTATACTTGGGTTTATCCATTAAAGCGAAAAACAGAGGTTCTCTCTACTTTCTATGCTTTTCAGAAATTATTGGAAAATCTCTTCAATACCAAAATTAAAATGTTCCAAAGTGATGGTGGGCGCGAATTTGACAACACTACTCTTGGTGCTCATTTTTTACAACATGGGATAGATTTTTGAAAATCTTGTCCCGACACCCAAGTACAAAATGGGGTCGCTGAATATAAGCATCGATATCTCAATGAGATGGCTCGTGCCTTTCTCATTGAGGCTCAGATGCCTGCCTCTTTTTGGGTTGATGCAATACAAACAGCTGTCTTCACCATAAATAGGCTTCCTATGCCGATTCTTTACGGCCAATCTCCATTTGAAAAACTGTTTCAAAAGTCTTCTAATTATAACTTTCTTCGAACTTTTGGTTGCGCCTGTTATCCTAATTTTACTGCCACCTCAGCCAATAAATTGGCACCAAGATCCACTCGTTATCTATTTCTTGGCTATGCCTCCTATTATAAAGGATACAAATGTCTTGCTCCTATCACATGAAGAGTTTTTGTGAGTCTTCACGTGATTTTTCATGAACATGAGTTTCCTTACTTAGAGTTTTTTAATAATCCTCACTCTACAGTATTCTCGCCCTTGTGTCCATCTCTTGAATGCCTTGTTGAGCTCTCCCACCCCACTCCCACTACTCCGGTTGCTCCTTCCCCCATCACGGCCCAGCCGACATCGTCCCCTCCTCCTCTCTTGGCTAGCATCCTTTACGGCCCAGCCCCTCCCCATATCAGACCCATAACCCAGCCGCCTCCAGTGTCTTCTCCCTCGAACCCTAGCCCACATATGGCCTCCCTGCCCTGCTCACCTCGGCCCAAATCTCCTAGCCTAACTATGTCCAGCCCCTCTCCTGCTAGCCCTTTACCCTCGGATCACCCATGCTCTTCTACATCTGGCCTAGTGTCCTCCCTGGTTGTTCACCTGAGTCCTCTACCTAGTCCAGCCACATGTATGCCCTCTCCTCCATCTCTTTCCCTTCCTGGCAATCAGCATCACATGATAACTTGAGCCAAAAGTTGTATTAGGAAACCCAACACTATTTTGTCTCTTGACACAAGCATTGTTGGTCTTGAACCTACTTCTTTTAAGCAAGCTTTTAAAGACTCTAAATGGAAAGAGGCTATGGCTGAGGAATATAATACTTTAATTGCTAATGAGACCTGAGAGTTGGTTCCACCCCAAACTGGGCAAAATCTTATGGGTTGTAAATGGGTTTATCGAATTAAATTTAGTTCTGATGGTTCTATGGAGAGGCACAAGGCACGGTTGGTTGCTTTTGGAAATCACCAACAACCTGGCATTGACTACCATGAGACATTTAGTCCAGTAGTCAAACGTCCCACTATTCGCCTTGTCCTGTCTCTGGCCCTCACTTTTGGTTGGCCTATTCGACAAATGGACGTTAAGAATGCTTTTCTTCATGGCATTCTTACTGAGAAAGTTTACATGAAACAACCCCCTGGGTTTGTTCACCCTCATCTACCTCATCATGTTTATGGACTCAAACAGGCTCTTAGAGCTTGGTTCCATAAATTCAGCAGCTTCCTTCTGTCTCATGGGTTCACCTGTAGTTCATCTGACACCTCCATGTTTGTTTATCACCACGGTTCTACCATTATGATTTTACTTCTCTATGACGATGACATTATTCTCACTAGTAGTTCCTCTTCAGTCCTTCATAATTTTATTTCCGTTCTTTCAATACAATTTGCTATGAAGGACTTAGATGACTTACATTATTTTTTGGGTGTTCAGGTGGTACGAACGTATCAGAGCATATTTTTGACTCAGCAAAAATATGTTCATGACCTTATTCGTAAGTTTCACATGCATACTGCTAAATCTGTTTGTACCCCATCTCTTTCTCGAACCTCATTGACCCTCCCTTACAGATGGAGAATTACTTTCTGATCCCACTGAGTACAAAAGTATAGTAGGTGTATTGCAATATTTGACTATGACGAGACCAGATAGTGCCTATTCAGTTCATGTAGTCTCCAAATTTATCCATGCTTCCTGTACTACTCACCTCCACGCTGTCAAGCGCATTTTCAGGTACTTGTAGTCTACTTCAAGTTTTGACTTACAGCTTCGTCCTGCATCTTCTCCTTCGGTCATTATGGCCTATTCAGATGATGACTGGGCCGGTTGCAAGGACTCTTGTCGCTCTACCATAGGTTATGCAGTGTTTTTTGGACCCAATCTTATTTCCTGGCGTGCTAATTAAGAAGCAACCCACTGTCTCCAAGTTTTCTACTAAAGCAGAGTATTGCACTGTCGCTTACACAGTTGCTGAGACTATCTGGATTCGCAAGCTCCTTGATGATCTTGGTATTTGCCTTCCTTCTCCTACTAAGATTTATTGTGATAACATCAGTGCCTCCTACATGGCGGTTAATCCAACTCAGCATTATCGTAGTAAACATATAGCGGTTGACTATCATTTTGTACGTGAGCGTGTTGCTTCTGGTTATCTTGTTGTTCGTTATATTCCTACTAAGTTTAAGTTAGTTAATATTTTTACAAAAGGGTTGTCTTATCAGTTGTTTAATTTTTTTAGGGACAATCTGTCAGTGCGTTCCGCCAACAGATTGAGGGGGCGTAATAGTATATAGAGGACAAATATGTAATTTTATATCCCTAAATGATGTGTATATAGTGCCAGGCTTCTTAATTGAGTCAGAGTCTTGAATCACATTCACAGTATTTCATGTATGAGTAATCATACAGTTGCCTAACATTTAAAAGAGATATTGTAATATTAAAGAACGCTATTGGTGATTAGAATAATGTGCATTACAAGTTTAGACTCAGTTCACGATGCATTTTTAATTAGTTGGTTTTCTAAAAATGGACACATTTTTTGGTGTTTTTTATTTATTTGTTATCTTTCGAAGAACTCTTATTTGTGCACTTGAAACCTTGAACTAACCAAATTAATATCCATTAAATCACATTAAAAATTGAATCCGACCTATATCTTGAATAGGCCGATCATAACCCTACTCAACTGACTTTATTTGTGAGTCGAACATTACTTGATCTGACTTAAATTATTGTCGAAACATACTTTTGAATAGACTATAAATATGTAGGAAACAAAGCAACAATTGGAACCGAGGAACTGAAATTCCAACGGCGTGTGACGTGGATATTGGTTCTCCCCAAGGGATTGAATGATCCCAGAGAAAACACCAAGGCAGACCTTAAATAGCCAATGAGCCGGGTTCAAGCAGGGCGATCCGGTCTGAACCGGAAGTGGCTTGAGAAGAAAGCAGAAATACGAATTGCAGTAACCAGAGGGCGCTATGATTTGTGAATTGTGATGTGATGGGATGTGATTGGGGGTTGAGGGAGGGGGAGGGGGAGTGGGAGTGGGGGACGTTGAGAAGGTGAAAGGCGGGCCACGTGACGTAATCCCGCAGCTCACGTGCAAGCCAAACAAAAGGACATCTCGTCTTTAAAGCACAGCATGAATCATGATGGGCGTCTCCCCACTCTCTCATCCACACGCAAACAAATAGACAGAAGGCCTGGGTGTTAAAATTACCAAATTTTGTTCGCCAACTCCATTTGATGTTAATTTTTTGTTCTTTAAAATACAAAATATTGAATATTTGTTGTCCAACGTTTTTTTATATAAATTAGTAGTTTAAAATACAATAGAAGTATGCTTTTTACAATATTTAGGGTATGTTTTTTTTGTTGGAAAATATAGATTAATAAATGGGTGAAGTTGGTTGAGATTAATTAAAATAGGTTGAAGTAAGTATTTTTTTATTGAAGTGGGGTTGAAGTGATGGGTAAAAGTTGGTTAAAATAGTGGGAAGTGGATTGAAGTTGGTTGACGCAGGTCGAAATAGGTTAAAGTAGGTTGAAATGAGTATTTTATTATTAAAGTTGGTGAAGTGGGTTGAAATGAATTGAAATTGATTAAAGTTGATAAATTAGAATTTATCAACAAAAAGAACAGGGCCTTAAGTTAACGTTTGGTCATTATCTATATTTATCTAAGAGGGACTATAGCAAATAAAGAGAAGGTGAACATAGAGGCCCTAAGGTTAGCTAGTCCAAGTGGAAGCATTTTTCTTGATCATCATGATACGCACTCCTAGATTTAAAGTCGAAAACTCTCAAACTAGCACCACCTCTTAAATCACTTAAACTAGGTCTCATTGACGTCTCTTTATACTTTAAAATATTTGAAATAGCAAGATTGTAGACACATTATTCTTGGACACATCTTTTAGTTTGTATATGGGAAGAAATTATATTTGCACTGATAAAAATATACTGACTAAATGTGATTAGTTTACTTTAATTTTTATCCTTAGAAACCCTTATTTTCATGGTGATAGGCTGATAGCCTTCATTTAATTGCACCACATCTATCTGTGTAGATTTTGTATCCATTTTACTAGTATCTTTAGAATGGTTCATATACTAGAAAATATATTAAAATGAAAAGGAGATGTTATGTTATTTTAGGGAGATGTTATATTTTTGTGAAATGTTGTTTCCTCTATAATATTTGTTGATAGAAATTATTATTGGAACCTTTTAAATAACGATTTTGCTAATTGTCACCCTTAGGCCGATAGATAATAATGGATAAAATGTAATTATATCAATTTAAATTTCCTATTTGGATTTAAATAAAATTTTGCATAATTAAATGATGGAGGGTAAGATAAGATTGAAAGAAACCCGCAGACCCCATCACAACGTTGCAGCCATGGTGCTCCCCTATTCCCAGGGGACACCATATCTACTACCCGACCACTGACAACCATTATTACAGCTGCTTGTATAGACTTGTGACATATACTCCTGAAGGAATTCAATTTGCTATATATTAATGATTCTTAAGTTTATGCTAATAGAAAATGAAAGATCATTAGACTTGACTTTCTTGCATGCAAAATGGCCCATTTTGCAATTGAAACACATTAAACCAAAAAAAAGGAATCAATGTTTACTAGAGCTAGAGATGTGAAATTGATTGGTTATACTATTCAAATTTGTTTATATGTCTATAGGTTAAGAGGACATAGATTATGAGTTGTTCAGCAATTCTATTGAATATCAATGCTGATTTAGTTGAAATCCAAGCATAAACTAAAGAATGTCATTCAGTAGCATATCAATCATGATTCTCCTTTTGAACTAAGATCACACTTATATATCAAAGGTGATACATCAGGAATAGAATGCTTGTACTAGCAGAGCAAAGAAAAAAAAAAAAAAAACAAACAGAAAATAAAAACCCTTTTCATAGGAAATACATACCTAAAATTTCAGGGAGAAGATGGGGTCTAGTCCAATAGCACTAGGTGAGTGTGTGAGACTTTCTGTCTTTTATGTGAGGTGGTGAGAACATCTTGGTCTAGATTTCCTTTGTTCGGACATGTTGGCTTAGTGTGACCAAGATGCTTGCATACTGAACAACTCTTAGTTTGCATTGTTGCCAATTCCTTTCCACCTTTCAAACGCTTCTTTCCTGGACTTTAATTTTGGTGGGCACAAGGTATCATTTCATCCCTCATATTGTCATCGATAAGAAGAGGCTCTTGTTCTAAAACTCGTTCTGCTACCACTAATTCTGGCTTCTCACTATCTTCTGATGCATCAGAACACTAATAAGAAGGCAAACATGATGGTGGAATTTGGAAACAATCCTTTTGAATAGACACCCACCATATATGAGACGCCAAAGTATGCCCCCTAAAATTCGAAATTCTTATAGCTGCAATGTGCTATTTTTTGATCCCAAAACACCTTGCGTTTGCGAGTGTCTACTTCATAGTACCTTGCAGTGAACTGATCACCTTCAATATGATCAAGTAAATATTGGTTTACCCCCTCAAATTCTTCCTGGAACTTTTTGAAAGTAAATGGTGTTAGAGCTTGAAAAGCTTGTACTTCCAATGGTGACTTCAATTTCAAAAAAGTAGGCCTAATCGTACCTAAGATCTTGTTATGTGTACGCTTATGCTATATCTCTTAGGTCATAGCACTATCCATCTAAAATATTATACACAAAAATCCCAATTGTTAATCTTTTGTATGCTTGAATTTTTCATTGACTAAAACAAGTTATTTACTTACGTTAAAGGATTCAACGTCACTAACCTATTTAAAAAAGGCTATGAAGCTAATATGAAAAGAATAAACCTCTTGATGAATGCATTTATACTCTCTAACCTGCCTGTGGTTGTCGTCCTAGCCAAAAAAATATTTATGACGATAAGCCGGTGCCCAGAAGCTCCTAATTTGATATAGACCTTGGATATGCTTATTACTTCACAAATTATATTTGTTAATAGTTAAAGGCCAATTGGACTCAAATTCCTCGGAAGAGACCATCTTGTGTAGAACATAAAAGTAACCACAAAATTTTTGATACTCATTACGAAGGAGAGCACTAAACCAACAACTAAACTTTGAGGTTATATGCCATATACATAAGCTATGTTTTGTGGTAGAGTTGCGACTGCTTCGGACATCCGTGAATCTTGGTCTATTATGATTGTCTTAGGAGGCTTCATCATGGCAGCAACAAATGTCTACACTTGAATTGCAACTTAGCATTAGAATGAAAACTAATAAACACGCAAAGATAATGAATAGAAAATCTATGTGTGTATCAGTATTAAGAAAGGAAAAAAATTACCTTCATCAACCACTTAAAAGCAGGTGCAGTTTCATTGAGTAAAAGAGCACGTCCAAATAAAATCATGTTTCCATGATTGTCAATAGTGACAAAATTTCATAGGGCATGTCATACGCATTAACTTCAGAAGTGATATCAAACACGACAACCTCATCATAGCTGTTGTCCTAATCAAAACTTTGAGGTGGGCACCAAAACAAGTGTTCAAGTCTCTGTTCTTCGTCTAGAGTATATGCGTATTGAAACTTGGAATTTTCTCATTTTGTAACTTAATTTTCTCAACAAGATCCCTAGCATCATTAGTTCCAATATTTTTTTCAGCTTAGTAAAAAGATTGCGAATATCTTTCTCGGTGAATGAAAGACCACCATGTTCGACATTCTTTTTAAGTTCTATGATTCGATTTATTTGTCGAATGGAGAGTCCTAGTTCATTATATAATAAGATTTCTTTTTCATCATCAAGAGTGATGATTCTGCTCGATGGAAGAAGACACACTTTATCAGGTGAAAGCAATGTATGATTGTGCTCTTTGACAAACCTTGTCACATGCCATTCTTCAGGAAAACTCTCAAACAACCTCCATAAAGTGATGTGCACATGAGCACTGCACTCTTTGAAGATTCTCAGTTTCTTTGGCCTTTGGATGTATCAAGTTCTTTCATGGGTTTTTTCCTTCCTCGATGGCAAGAAAAATTACATCTTGCAATTCTACCTCGATCTTTGCGAATTGCAAAAGCACGCCACTCAGCAGAGTTTTTATAGAACATAAGCTTCTTCTTCTTCAATGTTAAAGGTTTGCCCAACGAAGGATTCATCATGCTCATCATCTGTAATTTTATTCAAATTGAAATTCATCATGCTCAACAATTTAATTTGCTTGGTTTCTATTTCATTTAGTAGTGGAAGTTCAGTTTATTTTCCTTCATTAAATCTAGCATGTTGTTTCAAGAAGTTTATATTACTTTTCAGGTAGTGCATGCCACCCACATCTGTAGTGCACTAGTCGCCAAAAAGTTTGCGACAGCAAGTTTTAGTGATAAGTGCTATAAATATTGGAGGGAACATGCCAAAACACAAAACAAAAACTTAAAGTGAAAAAATTGAATAGGAAGCCTGCGGCAAAGTACATGCTTTTGGCTATGCATCCAATTTCAATAAATTAAAAAAGAAAATAGGTACACATACAACTTGAGTTTAACTAGTTTACTCAAAGAAATTAAATAAGATAAATAAAAATCCCTTTTATCTTACATTTCAAATTCAATTAGATAAGGCTTTATATAAAATAAAAGGAATAATTACATTTTATCCATTATTATATCCATCGCCCTAAGGGTAACAATTAGCAAACTCGTTTAGATAATACTACAATTATTGGAAAAAAAAGTTCTACAATTTAGTATTATTGAAAATAGTTCCAATACTAAATTTACCTGTTATATATCTATAAGTAAAGGTCAACTTAATATTATATGATGATCTAATCGCATTTTGTCAATTTTATTCAATATAATTTGAGGTACTTGAAATATAGTACAATGGCTACAGGTTACAAGAAGCCCATCTTGGAAGATTCCAAGACATGTCTGGGTAACACTAGTACTGGCAAGCAAACCACAGATGAAGAAATATTAATGAATTATTATCATAAACCCTCTATGAGTTTTTGTTAATCATTTTTAAACCCCTTGTCTAATTATGTAAGGTGCATGATTGTGTGAGAAAGTGTTAAGTATATATTCCAGTGAGATGTGGGTAAAGGTCAAAAGTACCCTTAGTGTCCTTTAGACCTAATATTTTTAAAAAGGAAAATGATGTTAAAAGCAATGTCTCTCTCTCTCTCTCTCTCACACTTTGTGTATCTGTTCGCGCCTCTCTCTCTCTCCTGTTCGTCCCCCTCTGTCTTTATCTCTCTGTCATTCCTCTGCGTTAATTCACATGGTTTCGCCATTGTTGTTCCTTTTGTGACCTGTCTAAAGTTATTGAGGAGCTCTGTTACTCCTGCGCAAAGGAAGAAGGTTAACTGAACTCTGTTCCTCTATTTCTTAAGGTAAGCTTCACCTACCTAAAACTGAAAACCCTAAGTTATGGTTTGAAAGTTGTTGAGTAATGATGTGGAAGTGTTAGGCAAATTCTGGTTCGGAGGTGGGAATTGAATGCAAAATATTCATAATGACATTAATATTGTGATACTTGTTGTACCTTGTATTTAATTTGTGCAGCCATGGATGGGAGTTCAAGCTATGGCTCTCACCAAGTTTCAAAATGAAAGGTTCACTGTCCCAAATATAGGGGACCGTCTGAAATGGAGTATTGTGTTTCTAGATCTGACAAAAACTTTATGAGGCCATACTATGATTGTGTGAACTGTAGGGCTTTCTTGTTGTGGGCAGAGGAAGAAGGGAATGTGTTTGGAAGAGCTGCAAGAAGAAGACAAAGAAGCAATGAGCAAGTTAAGCAACATGAAGAACTAATAAGAATCGATGAATTGAATGTTGTAAAGGAGCAGCTAGCAAGCATGTACAAGGGGATAGCAAAAGGAAGGAAAGAGTCGAAAGCAACCTTAGGAAAGATATATGATGCAATTAGGGTGATTATATTATTAGGCATAGGGATCTTATTTGTGCTAGTTGTTACTTTAGCAACCAATGCTTGAGAAGGAAAAGGAACCTTGTAATGAGGGAGAGTGTTTTGGAAGAAGATGAAGATGAAATAAAGGGTTGGTATTTGAAGATGTGAATGTAATGTCAAAAGGGATGTACTGTTTGTCATTGTAATGAGTGGGAAGCTGTATTTAATGTGAAATACAACAAAACCTTTGCAGGTTCAATGTTAATTAACTACGTGTATGTTGTAGTTATTAGCAAGCAAGCTTATACGAAGCCTTGTATATTGAGTAATAGTGTTAGTAGTAGCTGACATACTTAAAAAAGAGGAAGCATTTATACATTACAAACAGGAGCAATAGTCACTGAGTACATGCTATCAGATGCTTTACAAGTAGTGGAAGCTACTTAAATACATAAACACTAACCTAAACAAGTCATGACAACTGTCTCCCAGAAAAACATACAACATTGATAGCAAAAAAAACACATACAACATTAATAGCCACCAAAACTTTGCTGTTACTAGCTATGAAAGCATCATACCAACCTAACCAAGGCATTTCATATCCTCCCCAAAAAACACGTCATTAACAACCACCAAAAGCATGCAAAGTAGTCAAATTGTAGATTAATCCATAATATATAAAAAGTGTCAATGTTGATTCCTCCCTGAAAATAATCAAGTCATAAGACCTGATTCTTTCCTGAATCAGGGCAATCCTCTTCCTTGGATTCAATTTATGACTGGAAGTGCCTTGCTGGCTCAACCAATAAGCACTACTTATATGTCTTGCATTTGTTTTGTGCTCTGCAATGCCACTGGATAGGGGCTGCGATGGAGAAAGAGTTGTAGTGTTGGGAGAGGAGTCTCTAATGGTTAGAGGAGGTTGAGAAAGACTTTGACCTGTTCTTTGCTTCTTAGCCTTTGATTTTTGAGGTTGAAGCAGTAGCTATCTAGTGAATCTTCTTCAGGAGGTGGAGGTAGTTGTTACTGTTGTGGGATGTGAATTAGAAGGCCCATGCCCAAGGTCAGTGGACTCCTTGCCTTGTGATGTTGAAGGCCCAACTTCAGATGTGACAACTTGCTTCCTTAGCCTACCTTTTTTGTTCTTAACTTGGGTCTGGACTTTCTCATCCTAGGCTTTTTCCCTAACAGTGGACAGCCAGCTGAATTGTGGCCCAAGTCCTCATAATTTTGGCATCTAACTGTTGCTGACCTTTTCCTTTTCCTACCCTCATCCCATCCTCTCCTTCTATCCTGGGTTTTCAGCCGTCAATATTTCTAAATACTTTGGCAAGTTCTCATAACCTTCCTTATGTTTCCCCTCAATTATGTTCAATATAATCCTGCTAGCCCTCCTCATAACCTGTAGGTCTCTCAGTACTCCATGTCTCATCATCAGTAACTTAGCCATAGACTTTACTGACATTGAAGGATAAGCCCTAACATCCGCATACAGCTTCTTAGCTATCCAAGCAACTGAGGCAGTAAGATTGAATTGAGTCTTAGCACATGAATGCTTTTCAGATGTGGACTTAATCATATAAGAAGGGCCATCTAGTAAAGGAGAAGCATGAATTCTCCATTTGTAATTATCCCCACTACAGACAGTAGTAAATCTTTTTCTTTCATTTTAAATGCAATTCACATAAATGCCTTCCTGAACCAAATAGTCCTTAAATATATCAAGAAACTGTTTTTTTATCTTCAAACATGTCACCTTCTTTCAGATTCTCAATCACCTTCTGCCTTTCACATTGTGCCACCAGCATACATCCTCTCATACCTGTCTATCTCATCCTCACTGCTATGCTCAAATAATTTATCCTCATCAACTACATTGCAATTATCATCCTCTTCATAATCAGAGGAAGAGTCATCTTCAAAACTATCATCATCACTATCTGTGCCCCCATCTGGGAACACTATTCCATTCCCCTTGTGTATGTGCTCCTCCTTAATCATAATCCCCTTCCCTTTATCAACCCTTATTGCAGTTTTAGTAACCCTATCAATTTGTACAGCATGTGGAATTGAGTTACAAACAGTATCAATCAACTGCCCCTTATCTATATTGAGCACAACCTCTAATGATGGGAATGGACTGCACTTGTTTCTCAACTCACCTACTGCCTAGACCTCATCAATTGAAGTCACAATATCATCTCACAAGCTATCTTCATGATCTATAGGATGCCCTTGAGTCAAATTAGCCACCTCAGCAACACCCCCTTGCCCATTCCTATCCCTATTTCCATCCACATTTCCATCCCCATCAAGTTCTTCTACTATTTGCCCAATGACAGTGGGCTTGTCCGGACCAACAATGAAAAAAGAAATTTGTTTCCTTCCAGATATTTGCCACTTATCACACAACTGTAACAACTTGTTTTCACAATTTATGGGCAATCTCTATTTTGACTTATCTAGAGGGTGTGAGAAAATGGAGAAATACCTCGCACATCTTTCACCTATTTGTTCTTTCTCAAAGAACTCTTTAGCATCCCTCACCAACTCAATCATCCCCGACTGAGCTCTATCCCTCCATTAACCAACATATCTCCACTGTTTATATCTAAATACTACTTGAAACTCAGCGTCCATCTACCAAAGGAGGGCTACAATCCAAATCCAAAAAAAAAAAAAAAAAAAACAAATTAGATACATTTTACAGCCAATCAACAACATTAGCTTTCAAAATCAGTCTACATTCAAAAACAATTGTGAACCATATTTATGCCCTAAACTTACCACAACAAGGGAACCCATGTAACTGACCAACACACAATTTTATACCTATTTTTTATATATTTTCACATATGCTTCGGTTTCCAAACAAATTTAAACTTTACCATTCAAAAGCCTTATACTTTATAAATTTCAAATGTGCACATTACCTGTTTAAAGGCCACAGATCACCAATTGTTCAACTTCAACGCCCTTCAACACAGCAATACTTTGTTTTCCTCAATTTCCTCCAAAAAGTTCACACTTTGCTTATCGAGTTCTCCCTTACCCAGATTTTAGGGTTTTGAGGCACTTTTGAAGGATGAAGACCACAGGTATCCAAAAATGGCGTGATGGGAGGAGGAGAGAGAGACAGAGAGACAGAGATTGAGAGTGAGATAGAGTTGCTTTTCAGCTATTGAATGCTGTGGTCAGCATTGAAGCCGCCAAAATTAAGTCCTCCCGTCCCTTTTTGCAAAAAGTAAGGGTAATTTCGTCCATCTACTATTATCCGGTCAGGTTGTAAGATATTTTCTTACAGACGATCATTTCTTTCCAACTAAAGTAAGTCAAATAATGACAAAAAAAGGTGAGGGGCATAAATAAAATTTACTTTAAAGTTGGGGGCTATATGATAATAATTCAAATATTAATTCACTATCACCTCTTATTTTAGTATTGATTAATGTAATAATGCCAATTTTATATCAATTCAAGTCTCAAACTTGCACCATGATATTTTTTCATTTAATTAGGCTTTCACATAATTACAATCGGCATAAGTACAAACTAAAATTTAGGATAAATAATGTAATTAATTAGTATTTAATTAAGTATACTTTGTACCAACGTATGACGTTGCCAACATAGGTATAATTATTAATGTGTGACCCCGTCAGAAATTAAATATAATTAATATTAACTAATTAGAAGTACAAGTTGGCGAAAGATTCTAGTACAGTGCATGTATACATAGCATAAGTGCATGGCAAGGTGCCCTTTAATTTTACAGATTAGATTACAAATTAAACTATGCTTTAAGAAGTTTTTTTTTGCTAATAAAAAAAGGAGTATAAAGAATGCTTAATGTCTTCTTAATTAGAATTGCTTTTTACTATGATTATTAATTATTAATTGATTTTGCGTGAAATGCATGACGGTGGATTGTGATTACTATTAGCTAATCCGACAACGACTTTTAATCTGGAGATACTTGCGTTATTCCAATATAAAATGAAGGCTTGAAGAGGATACTTCGGCATCATCATTTGTTCGAATAATTTTTTTTGTTGAGTTACTCCTAAACTTAGAATAAGTTGAATAATATTTTGATTAAAGATAAAAAAGATAGAAGTAATTATGAACCAAATGAATCTAAGTAATGACATTTAAATGGTTGGCAGATTTGAAATGAGCATAATCAAGCAGCCTATTTATACCAAGAAAAACGTGTAGATGTTTATGAAGAAGATATGTGTGATTTTATTTAATTGATTAATTGCGAAGTTAATCTAGAAAATTATTTAGCTAATCCAAAATTTGAATTTCAAATTTTGAGGAATCAAATTAATTGATTTATCATGATTTTATCCTCACACGATAAATGTGCTTCTAATCCATGATACTTACCATGTAAAAATGATATGATATGATTTGAGTCAAATTAAGTAACACTATCCCTTGATTCTAGAATGAATATCTATAATATTTTGCAATAGGAAGGAAAAGATATTATGCAGTTTCATATCAACACAAATCAGGGCAAAGATTGTTAGAAAATCAAATTAGAATCTGCTGATTAGATTTCAAGGGCTTGAAATGCAATTTCATGATATTCTGGAAAGAATTTCCTTTCTTAGTAGAATTGGTGCACGACCACTAAAGCCTATAAATAAAGGCCAAATGGGGAAGAACAAGCATCCAAGCAAGTTGCAAGAACATTGAGCTATACATTTGTGAAATTTACTTTGAGCATTACATTGTGATCAAAACTTGTGAGTGTATTGAAGAATTCTTTATTAAGGAGTGAACTTAGGAATTAGAGTGAGGTCACAACTCCCCATACTTAAATCAAGAGGTTGATTTTAGTACTTGGTATCTCTAGAATGAGGTAGCTCTGAGAGATTATGAGAGTTCACCTTAATAAAAGAAGCAGAAAGTTGAATCCTAGAGTTGGATAACTCTAAGCCAGGACCTAAGCCTGATTGAGGCCCAACCTCGTTAAAATATCCTTGAATATTATCTCATTTTAATTTATGTTCTTGCTTTCAATTTTGTTTTTAAAATTTTTGTGATCACCTTATTCACCCCCTTCTAGAGCGATCTGAATCTTCAATTGGTATCAGAGCAGGTGCTATTATTTTGAGACTTAACTATCTAATAACTTCGATCCCGTGGCTAGCTATAATCTTGATTTTGATAGCACCTCTTTTTATGGGTACTAATTATTTTTGGTGACAGGAAATCATGGAACTCTATATTAAGTACAAAGATTTAGATCTTTGGGAGATTATCAAGAAAGGTCCCATTATCATTGAAAAATCGAAAGATCAGTTTACCAACAATGATTACAAGATGATGTCCAAAAATTCAAAAGCCATTAGTATGCTATACTGTGGCCTTTCTATTGAGATTTGTGAATCAATTTTTCATTGTAAAAGTGCCAAGGAGATTTGGGATACTCTTTGTAAATTTGTAACACTCCCGGATTTCTAATTCATTAATTTTGACTATTATTAACATGTATGTCAGTGGAAATTCCTAACAGGGTGTTACCGCCGTATTTCCTTTTTGGAAATACCAGGTTGGATACCAAGTATAGCAACTAATACAAAAACCTTCATTAATGCTTCACTCTTACATTCTTAAATTTATTTAATATAGTCCAAAAGTTCATAACGATAACGTTCTAGCATGTAACATCCATCATATTAATTTCAGGCGTCCATGCCTCGCTCTATGTACAGGTCCCCAGCCCCGTGCATGACTAGATTACCTGAAAAACAAACATTTTATAACAGTGAGATAAACTCAGTAAACAATCACCCCTAACAGTCAACTACGCACACAAATTCATTTTGAAAATATTTTAAGGGGTGGGGAGAACAGTAAGACTTCCAAGGCACACATCTCATAATTACAGTCTCTTATGGTTACCCAACTCAGGAATGTAATTATACTTCAGAATTCAATAGTTTGATCTTAGGTGAGCAACCCCAGTAGGTCTCATGGCCTGCGCTTCCACTTAGCACAACCGCTTAACTCTTTCCTGACCTACCGCTGCTTAGGCGGTTACCGCTTACCGTTTCTTAGCCTACCATCAATGAGGATGGTTACCGTTAATCCTAGTCCACGCCTCAGCAGAGCATGTGGCTGCTCACATGCATGTACTAGTTTCCCGGGGAAGGCTAATGGCCCTCAATCAACATAGTCTGTTCAAAACTCACCATATTCAGCCCTTTTTAGTTAATGATTTCATTTCACTTTACCGACGATCAATTTAACATAAAAAGTTTATTCAGACTCAGTCACTTCCCCTAATAATGACAACACAGCAGTAATTCGAGAGTTTCCACTAACATAAGCAGTCTCGAATTCATATCATACCAAGTCATGCAGTTTTCAACGAATAGGCACATTCAGATTCACATATCATTGTTCCTTAAGTACAGTCAATAGGGCAGTTCTTACTAGTTTTTGCGTGTGTCGGGTCACCAAGAATTTTAACTTTCCTGCTACTGACCCCTAGACCCTCGTCTCATCCCAAGCAAGCCAAAAGAATGATGTTTTAACCACAAAGAAAATCAAAACGACACCAAAGTTCTTACCTTTGATCGGTCTTGGTCCTAAGTTAGTGGAGTCACCTTCTCCGCCCAAGTTCAATGTTGAGAACGCTAAAAAACATAATAGGTTGTGTATTAGAAAATGCTTTAGTTCATAAATCAAGATTAAAACTCAAGAAAATGGCAAAAATTTGAGTTTCATGGCTTTCTACCTTATCGAGAGAGAGAGAGAGAGAGAGAGAGAGAGAGAGAGAGAGAATGAGAGGATGCAGGGGGCTTATCATGGCTAGGGTTTAGTAAAAAAGGAGGGGTCACGGCCTTGGGGGGAAAAAGAAAAGGGAAGAAAAAGAAAAGGAAAAAAAAGAGAAGGAAAGGGGAAAAAAAGGAAGGAAAATAAGCGGGGAAAGAAAAGAGATTATGTACAAATTCTAGGGTTTGATTTGGGGGGGAATTTAAATTTCAAAATAAAGACAGCGAGGAGGAAAAAAAATCAAAAAGGAAATTAGTTGAGTTGTGAGATCAAAAATAAAATTATTTAAATCAAAGAAAGAGAAACAAAATAACCCGGATGGAAAATAAATGTATATTTTTTTTCGTCGTTGCAACAAAGTTTTAAAGGACAACTCGTAACGAAAGAAAGCAAAAAAAGTAAAAATAATATTTATAATGACTTGGATTACAAAGGTTGGCCCACGCCACTAGGTCCCTTAATTTGATTTTCCAAGGTTTTACATACTACCCTACTTAAGAAAGTTATGTCCTCGAAACTTCACTAAACTGCGACACAATACCATTGCGAATACGAATTTCTGGGGTTTTACATACTACCCCATTTAAGAATGTTTCATCCCTGAAACTTACACGCACCTGGTATAGGAACAAGTGAGGGTATTTGTCTTGCATTTCCTGCTCCGACTCCCAAGTGGCTTCAGACATCTCATGATTGGCCCAAAGGACCTTCACGAGGGGCACCATCTTCCTACGGATGTGCTTTTCCCGATGATCCAGGATCTGTATAGGCTATTCCTCATATGATAACTCCTCTCGGAGCTATATAGGGTCAGGCTCGATCACGTGTAAAGGATCTGGAATGTATTTCCGCAACTGCGACACGTGAAATACATTATGTACCCTGGGAAGATCGGCCGGCAGCTCCAATCGGTAAGCTACCTCCCTAATTCTCTGTATGACTGGGTACGGCTCGATTTATCTCAGGCTAAGGTTCCCTGCCTTCCTGAATCTCGCAACTCCGTTGGTTGGAGAGATTTGGAGAAATACCTGATCTCCTACCTGGAATTCAAGAGGCCTATGTCTGCGATCAGCATAGCTCTTGTGGCGGCTCTGGGCGGCCTTCATTCGTTCCTGAATTACTCTCACTTTGTCTGTGGTAGCTCGGATCAATTTCGATCTGACAGTCAAGGCCTCATTGATCTCTTGCCAGCAGAGCAGGGTCCTACATTTTCTCCTATACAGTGCCTCGTATGGTGCCATGCCAATGCTCGTATGGTAGTTGTTGTTGTACGAAAACTCGATCAGTGCCAGCTGTTCATCCCACGCGCTCTTAAAGTCCAAAGCACATGCCCGCAGCATATTTTCTAAGGTTTGAATGGTGCGTTCCGTCTGCCCGTCCGTAGCAGGGTGGAAGGCAGTACTAAAGCGCAGTAGCGTCCCAAATGCTTCTTGCAACTTCTGCCAGAACCCCGACTGAAATCTGGTGTCCCGATCCGACACTATGGAATTGGGTACCCCGTGCAACCGTACTATCTCTTCGAGGTAGGCTCGAGTTAACTGATCTAGGGTCCAAGTATTCCTTATGGCTATAAAATGCGCTGATTTCGTGAGTCTATCCACTATCACCCAAATGGCATTGTTCTTCCGTTGAGTCAACGGCAAACCTATGACGAAATCCATGGACACAGAGTCCCATTTCTACTCAGGGACATCCAGCGGTTGTAAAAGTCCCGCTGGCCATTGGTGTTCGATCTTCACTCACTGGTAGGCCAGGCACTTTGCCACATAGTCAGCCATTTCTTGCTTCATGTTACTGCACCAGAACATTTGCCTTAGGTCCTTATACAACTTGTTACCCCCAGGGTGTACTAAGTGTGGAGTATTGTGCCCCTCCTCTAGGATCTTCTTCTTAAGTGTCTCTACGGCTGGAACACACACACGATTATAGAATCGTATGGTACTATTCTCATGAATTACAAACCCGGATGCTTTATCCACCAGTATCTCTTCCCTAATCCGCTCAAGTTGAGGGTCTGTAGTTCTGGGCTACTCGGATTTCCTCTATGAGAGTCGGCTGCACCTCCAGGGTGCAGAGTATAGGTTTGGACCTCGGGATAATCACATTAAGCTCTAACTTGTGAAATTCCTCGCATAACTCGCTTGGGAGTGCCAGTAAACAGCTCAGTGCAGGATACGGTCGGCGACTTAATGCGTCCGCCACTACATTAGTCTTCCCCAGATGGTACTGGAAATGGACATCATAATCTTTCAAAAATTCCAGCCACCTAGTCTGTCTCAAGTTCAGGTCCTTCTGTGCGAAAAGGTACTTCAAGCTCTGGTGGTCGGTGAAGACTTCACAACGTACTCTATGCAGGTAATGCCTCTAGATTTTAAGGACAAACACTACTGCCGTTAACTCCAGGTCATGAGTTGGGTAGTTCTGCTCATATGTCTTCAGTTGTCGAGAGGCATAGGTTATGACGCGACCCTCTTGCATCAGCACACACCCCAAACCGCTCATAGAGGCATTGTTGTACACTGTAAAGTCTTTGTTAGCAATTGATAAGGCCGGTATTGGTGCACTCGTCAATCTCTTTTTGAGCTCCTGGAACGCTACCTCACATTGCTCCGTCCATTCATACCTAGTGACCTTCCTGGTTAGGTTCGTAAGCGGGGTGGCAACTTTTGAGAAGTGTTGAACAAATCGGTGATAGTACCCCGCCAAACCCAAGAAACTCCTCACTTCTATCAGGTTTTTAGTTCTGAGCCAATTTGACACAGCCTCGATCTTTTGGGGATCTACCGACACACCTTCGGTAGATACTACGTGTCCCAGGAATGCTACTTTTCTCAATCAAAATTCACATTTCGATAACTTGGAATACATCCTCAAAACTTCCAGGGCTGTTCATAAGTGGTGGGTGTGCTCCTCTGGGATCCTCGAGTAAATGAGAATATCGTCTTTGAATATCACCACGAACTGACCCAAGTAAGGTTTAAAGACCTTATTCATAAGGTCCATGAAGGCTGACAGGGCATTGGTGAGGCCAAAGGGCATCACCACGAACTCGTAGTGTCCATATCGTATACGAAACGCAGTTTTGGGCATATCCTCATACTTGATTCGGAGTTGGTGGTACCCTGAACAAAGATCAATTTTGGAAAAGGTTCCCACAACCTGCAGTTGGTCGAATAAGTCGTCTATTCTGGGCAGGGGATAACGGTTCTTGATTGTTAGCTTATTCAGCTCCCGGTAGTCTATGCACAATCTTAGGGTCCCATCCTTCTTCTTCATAAATAAGACCGGGGCTCCCCACGGAGATGTGCTAGGTCGGATATACCCTTTCTCTAAGAGTTCCTCCAACCGAGTTTTCAATTCCTTGAGTTCGGCTGGTGCCATCTTATAAAGTGCCTTAGAAATAGGGGTGGCTCCGGGGGTCAGGTCGATACAAAACTCCACCTCTCTAAGAGGTAGCATGCCGGAAATTTCATCGGAAAATATATCCGGGAATTCCTTTACCACAGAAATGTCCTCCAAGGAGGGTCCTACATCTTTGATTTTCGTTACGTGATACAGGAATCCCTCGCACCCCTTGCCTAATAGCTTGTGAGCTCTCATCACTGACACCAATTTTATCCCCATTCTGGGCCTCTGGCCCCTCTGCACTGCCTTCTCTCCATTAGGCCCTCTTAGGGTGACTTTTCATTTAGGACAGTCTATCTGGGCCTGATATTTAGTTAACCAGTAAATAACCCCAAAATCTGTCAACTCAAACTTATACAGGTCCGTAGAAACTCACATTCATACATTTTTATAGGGCAACCCTCGTATATCTCTTCGCACGACAGAGTTTTTCCATCAGAAAGCATCACGGATGGCAGTGACGATTGTCGGGTGGGGTGTAATCCCAAGGTCTTAACTAACTTAAAAGATATAAAGGAGTGCATGGCGCCTGAATCAAACAGCATATCTACTGACTGAGTTAGGAGAGAAAATGTACCCATCACCACATTGGGAGCATCCTCTGCTTCTTCTTTCCGCATTACATAAACTCTAGCCCCATTATTCCAGGGCGGTTGATTAGTGGGTCGGGATTGTGCTGGTTGGGGTGCCCGGTACTGTTGGTTGGGGCGAGCCACCTGCCCTCCCCTGCTCTGGTATGATGGTTGGGGCCGCTGTCCTTATCCTTGACTCTACCCCTACCCTTGCCTGGTAGGGGGTGGAGGAAGTGGGCAGTCCTGAACTTGATGTTGGTGACTTCCACAGCGGAAGCACCTCTTTACCAATCGACATTCTCTAGCGAAATGCCCTGATTTCCCGCAAGCGTTACAGGTCACTTAAGCCGTGTATTAGGGTACTGGCCACCTCGGTTAAAGTTGTCAGAGTACTGACCCCCAGTAGGTCGACGGTTCTGCTCTTATGTCTAGCAGTTTCCCCGGTTGTCCCCCTTCCTCTTTGTGCCCCTCTGCTTATTGAAATAGTTACGCTCCTTCATCGCCCTTTCCACATTGACTGCAGTGTCGTATAGGTCAATGTAGGAGGCATACTGTCACACCGACATCCTTTCCCTGATAGTCGGATTCAGGCCGGCCTCGAACCTATTCATCTTTAGCCTCTCGTCAGCTACGAAGGTTGGGGCGAATCGCGACAATTTCGGGAACTTGTAGGCGTATTCGAGGACACCCATGGTCCCTTACTGTAGTTGTATGAATTCGCCCTCCTTGGCCTTCTGGAGGGAGATAGGGTAGAAATAATCCTTGATCATCTCCTTGAAGTTGTCCGAGCCAAACCCAGGCTCATACTGCCTCTCCGGCACTGTAGCCCACCATAGATCGGCTTTATCCTTCAGGTAAAACACAGCAAATCTTACCTTTCACTCCTCGGGGCATTGGAGTGCGTCGAATAGTTTCTCCATGCCCCTAATTCAGTCTTCGAAAGTCTTAGGGTAGGGAGTGCCATCATAGATAGGTGGATGATGGCTTGCGAACCTCTTGAACATGTAAGAGTTATCCTCCTCAATCCTTTTCTCCTGTACCTCCATCAGTCTCTGTATCTGCCCGCTTTGGAGTCACAATTGTTCTCCTTGTTTCTGTAGCATCTCTAGCAGCAGTAGATTTGTAAGTTCAGCACCCGTTGGTGGGTTAGTTTCGTCAATCTGACTACGAGACTCGTTTCCATTTCGAGGGTGTAGGGCCTCCAGTCGCTCCCTTAGGGCCGCCATAGGGATGTCCTAGTTCGAAGGGACCCTCGTTCCAGTGTGGGGTTCGGTTTGGGATTTACCGTTGTTGTTGTTGTTTCCCATCATCCTGTTCGGGAAATAATTTGGGTTTAGTTCCTCTCTTAATAGTTCACAACCTAAGCTCTACAAAATTGCAAACATACAGTACATGCCAGCGCATTATGCAACATTTCTCATAAATTCGATCACAGCACATTATCACACTCAGGTGGTACATTCACTACATTATATGCTTACACATCTCACATTATACAGGCATCACATTCACACAATTCACATCTTTCATAGCACAGAATATTGGTATTAAATAATCCATGAAAATTTTTATTGCATAATATTTCAATAACATAAGAGTTCCACACTAACACTTTTCATTATATCTCAGCGTATAACTTTAGTAGCCACAGGGGCTTGTTAACAAAACAGAGAAATAACTAACAAAATTGTCCTAGCAAAGGAAAGAAAAAAACCCAACTTCCTAGCTGCCTCCAGCTTCTACTGGTCCGAAGCATCCAGTGGACAAGTACCCCTACACATCCAGCCATATCTACCCCGTTTCCAGTAGTTCTCCCTGACCTCACACCCGACCCTATACCACAAGGAATTTATCTCTTCTTCCAAATCTTCCTGTCTCCTGGTTTGCTCATCCTGAATGGTGTGATCCCTCCTTTCTTCTTTCCGATCCCCTATAAGGTTTTCACTTCCTATCAGCTGCCCCTCACTTACCTCAAAATCCCCCTCAATGTCCACTCCAGGGTCCTCCTCAGGATCTTCCTCTTCTATCGGGTCTCCCTCACTCGGCTCCTCATCAGGGTCCTCTTCAGGATCCTCCTCAGAGTCCTCATCCTCCATTGGTTCCTTTGCACTCGGGTCATCCATCGGATCGACTTCCACTCTGGGATCTGTCTCAACAAGGTTGTCCTTCACTCCTTCAAGGTCTCCCTCCGCATCTGTAAGTTCGTCGTCTGGGGGTGGAGCATCCTCTTTACTGGATGTGGGAACACTCTCTAGGTCATGGGGTTCCTCCAGTCTCAAGTAGTCAATTAGGTCCTCTATGTCCATCCTCAAGGGCCCCCAATCACACCAACAACAATGTCCCCACGAGAGGGGATCATGAGCTCGATAGTACAACTCATCAACACAATAGCGCCACACAGGGTCCCCCTTCAGGGTCAGTAACAGAAAGACCACTCGGTTATTCTCAATCGTCAAACAGCTATTGGGCCTACCATCCAGGTATCTGGCTACTACCCACCTCACATGGCGTATGTGGTCCCACACAATCTTCCCTGGCTCCTTAGCTAACCGATGGTGCAGGCAAGGACCTCCTACATAGCCGCAATGCTGGGTACCCTCCATTCCTATATAAAGTAGGTACACATAAGATATGCATTCAACTACAGTCATGCATTCATTTAATACTATATGCAGATGTTTACAGCCCCTGTCCCCATGCTACACTCACTCTCCGTGTGGTCCTTAAGTCTATCGGCTTTAGTCCTTAACCTTTTTACAGTCTCTTAGGTGAGCTTTCAGATCAATCAACTTGGGCTCTGATACCACTTTGTAACACCCTCGGATTTCTAATTCATTAATTTTGACTATTATCAACCTTTATGGCAGCGAAAATTCCTAATGGGGTGTTGCCGCCGTATTTCCTTTTTGGAAATACCAGGCTGGATACCAAGTATAGCAACTAATACAAAAACCTTTATTAATGCTTCACTCTTACATTCTCAAAATTTATTTAACATAGTCCAAAAGTTCATAATGATAACGTTCCAGCATGTAACATCCATCTTATTAATTTCAGGCGTCCGTGCCTCGCTTTACATACAGGTCCCCAGCCCCATGCATGACTAGATCACCTGAAAAACAAAACATTTTATAATAGTGAGATAAGCTCAGTAAACAATCACCCCTAACAGTCAACTACGCACACAAATTCATTTTGAAAACATTTTAAGGGGCGGGGAGAACAGTAAGACTTCCAAGGCACACATCTCATAATTACAGTCTCTTCTGATTACCCAACTCAGGAATGTAATTATACTTCAGGATTCAACAGTTTGATCTTAGGTGAGCGACCCCAGTAGGTCTCATGGCCTGCGCTCCCACTTAGCGCAGCCGCTTAAATCTTTCATGGCCTACCGCTACTCAGGAGGTTACCGCTTACTGTTTCCTGGCCTACTATCAATAAGGATGGTTACCGTTAATCCCAGCCCACGCCTCAGCAGAGCATGTGGCCGCTCACATGCATGCACTAGTTTTCTGGAGAAGGCTAATGGCCCTCAATCAACACAATCTGATCAAAACTCACCATATTCAGCCCTTTTTAGTTAATGATTTCATTTCACTTTACCGACGATCAATTTAACATGATAAGTTCATTCAAACTCAGTCACTTCTCCCAATAATGACAACACAGCAATAATTCAGAAGTTTCCACTAACATAAGCAGTCTCAAATTCATATCATACCAAGTCATGCAGTTTTCGACGAATAGGCACATTCAGATTCACAGATCATTGTTCCTTAATGACAGTCAATAGGGCAGTTCTTACTAGTTTCAAAACACACGCGGTTTCACAATGCGGGAAAGGGTTAGGGCATGATTGTTATCTGAATACTGTACAAATTACGGGCTCGATTACTCAACTGAGGTTACTGCTCTGCACCTGGGCCCACACAGCCCACAGTCAGTCTAAATTCAGTAAGGTATACCCCCGGCCCTCCCACGAATTTTTATAAAATTTTCCCCAGGTTTTTAGGTTTTCCCAACTCAATCTAAGTCAGGCTCTAGATTCAGTTAGAACCTGGGCCCTACTTCCAGAGACCGTAACTTTTGATCCCGATATCCAATTTAAACGTTCTAACCCAATCCAGAAACCTTGGGCCGTCATCTATCTTTTCTATGTTCAGAGTTTTTCCTCGTTCCATCCGAAACTAGATCGTTTTCCTATTTCCTTTAGCAATGTTAGAGTCTATTTTAGTCTAGATAGTCCCGGATAGATAAATTTTAACTCAGGCCATACAACTCCAACCGGCCCAGTTCCAAAACAAGGTCATTTGGCACATCCAGAGATTACTAGCCAAAAAGTTTTACAATTGTTCGCAACCGAACCTACCCTAGAGAAGTTTTCAAACTTAGGGACAAAGCAGCCCTACGCCTAGCCCGGCAGTAGCAGATAGATTTTCTAACCCAAATTCCCGACCTCATAACTCTCATACGCGACCTCCAAAAATCAACTTCCAGCCCAATACAGAAAGTTAATCTTGTCTACTACAACTTCCATGTTCAGTGTTTGTCCAAATTCACACAATAGCTAGGTCAAAAATCCCAAAATCTACCGACTATACCCGCTGACCTGATTTCGACAACACCCAATAAACAGCCCGTACTTTTTCATTTTAACTCCGATTTGTTCGATTCAAAAACTAACGTACTTACCACAACCAGATCTGCATACATAAAACTTCCACGATTTTTGGACGTTTATAAAAATTTCACCGAATTTCCAAAGTTAGGGTACTGCAGTGCATATTCTGCCCAATCCAACACTCCACTTTGGGGTCGGTTTTTGCATGTGTCGAGTCACCAAGAATTTTAACTTTCCCACTACTGACCCCTAGACCCTCATCTCATCCCAAGCAAGCCAAAAGAATGATGTTCTAACCACAAAGAAAATCAAAATGACACCAAAGTTCTTACCCTTGATCGGTTTTGGTCCTAAGTTAGTGGAGTCACCTTCTCCGCCCCAGTTCAATGTTGAGAACGCTGAAAAACACAATATGTTGTGTATTAGAAAACGCTTTAGTTCATAAGACAAGATTAAAACTCAAGAAAGTGGCAAAATTTAGGTTTCATGGCTTTCTACCTTATCAAGAGAGAGAGAGAGAGAGAGAGAGAGAGAATGAGAGGATGTGGGGGGGTGCTCACGGCTAGGTTTTAGTAAAAAAAGGGGGGTCACGGCCTTGGGGGGAAAAAGAAAAGGGAAGAAAAAGAGAAGGAAAACAAAGAGAAGGAAAGAAAAAAAAAGGAAGGAAAATAAGGGGGGAAAGAAAAGAGATTATGTACAAATTCTAGAGTTTGATTTGGGGGGGAATTTAAATTTCAAAATTGAGTTGTGAGACCAAAAATGAAATTATTTAAATCGAAGAAAGAGGATCAAAATAACCCGGATGGAAAATAAGTATATATTTTTTTATGTCATTGCAACAAAGTTTTAAAGGACAACTCGCAACGAAAGAAAGAAAAAAAAGTAAAAATAATATTTATAATGACTTGGATTACGAAGGTTGGCCCACGTCACTAGGTCCCTCAATTTGATTTTCCAGAGTCTTACAAAATTACATAGTACTAATAAAAAAAATTTAGATCTTGATTCGGTTAAACAGGAGGAGACACCAGGGATCAATGAGTCTGAAGTTTATAACGTTGGTGATGGCAATGATTCGTACAAAGAACATGGTGAAATGACCAATATCAATAAAGAAATTCGAGATGTTACGGATGATGGCTACTCCTATGGAGAATGAACAGATCAGAAGCAAGATCGACAAGGACAAGAGTGTGACTTTCAAGAATTACTAGCTCTACAAAATGAGAAAAATGAGGTAAATTCTTTGATTAATTATTTTTCTCAATCCTATCTTGAATCTACTGATTTGAAAACTACAATTGATAAATTTGTGTTAAAATTTCTTAGTTATAGCAATAAATTAAGAACATATGTTAAGAAAAAGCCGACGCAATTTTTACCCTCTATATTCTCTCTTACATCTAACCGTTATGGATCCAAAAAGACATGGGTACCAAAATCTTGTCCTAGATATTTCTTTTTGCAGAACTCTATGAAGAGTGGAGAAATTTTCAGAAAATTACTTGGATGCCTTCTTGGAAAAATTAAAACATCCTCACTAGAATTTGAATTTATAAGAAATTTAAGAGGACAAATAAAACATGATGTTTGTCAAAAAGTGAATCAGAAAATGGTTAGTGTTGGGCTACCTAAGGTAAAAATAAGGTAAATTTTTTTTTACATTTAATTTTTTCCCTTTAATATTTTTTACATGTCTCATGTTGAGGGGGAGATAAATTATGCATTCTTATTAGTTGCATGTTGGTTTGATTATTTAGTAGAAGAAAAAATTATATGTCTTCTCATAAAGATTGATCATATGCATAGATGTTTAATATAAGTATGCCTTTCAAAGTTAAAATCATGTTTGCAACATATCATTCAACTTTTGCATCACACGGCATATTTACTACATGAAACTTGCATTTAAAATTTGATTGTTGATGTATACATGCCTATCTCGTTGAATTAGATTCCATGTCTAGAGAATTATATTCCAATTCGGTAAATAGGGACTTGACTTGATATGGAGTACATATTGATATTTGATCTTGTCATACTATCTGTATATATGCCTATGTATTTCGCAATTTTTATTTTATTGTTTGTATATGATCAATTTAAAATCTTCATCTATATACAAGGGCTATAACTTATCTTGTAATCAGTTTTTAATGTTTTGACATTGATATGTTACGAGATTTCATCTTGACATGGATTATGTTGTATCCTTATTTGCTGCACTTAACCTTTATAAATTATATTTTATTTATCACTCTGAAAAAGGAATATACTAAATTAAGTCTTGTTTACAGGCCTATGTGATAATCCTTATATGTTTTATATGATGTGAAATTGAGAATTTGGAAGATTAATATTTTTTTACAAAAAGGTAGTGCACATGAAAGTAACAACCTTTGCAATTGAAGAATCCTATCAAGGACATTGAAATCAAAGAATGTTATGTTACCCATAAGTAGCAAAATATGACTAAAAAGTATATTAATCATCTACTAAATAAGATGGACTTCCCTAAAGTTTTCTCAGTAAGGTTTCTATATTATTACATTCATGTATTATATGGAATCAGTTTTAGATTTAGATATTTTACCAATTTAACATATCAGATTTAAATCTTTGAGTGCCTATTAAGGGAAAATAATATATAATAATAATTCAAAAATGATTACTCTTTGAACAAGGTCTTAAAGATATAGCCACATATTTTGCCCAATAATTTTCTATATTTGTCATTGATATGATTGATATATTTGTGGATATGATTGTGTATGATATGTTATAAACATCATTTTTTTAAAAATAGATTTTGGCTTGAAGTATGTTTATTTAATATGATCGATTTTCAAAAAAAAAAAAAAAATGAAGCTCTAACGTTTGTATATGTATAGCATATTTTTTCATACACTAGACTTGACTCTATTATGCATGTTTGGACAAACCGATATAATTCTTTGTCTATGAGAATTTATCCTAGATTGTTGCACTTTTATATGTCTTATAACCCATGCGTTTGTCTTAAAATTAACGTATGAAGGGGGAGATAAATAATTTGAATTGTGTGTATCATTTCATATCCTTTACATTTGTGCTATCTCATGCCCCCAAGATTGATATTATATGCTTAAATTATTTTTGCAAGGGGGAAAATATGCTAATGGTATATAAATTGTATAATAATGATACTGGCATGAATTAAGGGGGAGATATAATCGTTAACGGTATTTATTCCTTACTTCTATCCTTGATTTGTATGTTCTAGTTATTGCATCGAAGGGAGGAGAAAATAGTTTGATTATATATGATAAAGTATCACATGGTTTAATCATTTTTGAAAGGGGGAGATGTAAAGAGTTCTGAAATATTGACATTCTAATATATTAATTTCTCCAAAGAATTATTGACATATAACTCCATTTTCATCTTCATGAGTGTTATACTAATGGGAAGCCATGCTATTAATTTATGATGACATTCTACAACCCTTTTTATATTGATAACAAAGTGAAGAAGTATTATACAAGGATCAAGGTATGTATCTCTATGTTCTTCCGTACTAGCATTAATTATTTTGACCACTTCCTTCTGATACCTTTTTGATGAAATACAAAAAGGGGGAGAAAGATGAATTGGTAAGTCCAAATGGTCAGACCATGATAAGCAATTTAATTCTTCAAGTTAGATTTTATCTTTTATCAAAAAAGGGGAGATTGTTGAGCTACTCCTAAACTTAGAATAAGTTGGATGATATTTTGATGAAAGACAAAAAGGATTGAATTAATTATGAACCAAATGAATCCAAGTAATGATGTTTAAATAGTTGGCAGATTTGAATTGAGCATAACCAAGCAGCCCATTTATACCTAGAAAAACATGTGGATGTTTATGGAGAAGATATGTGTGATTTTATATGATTGATTAATTGGGAAGTTAATCCGGAAAATTATTTAGCTAATCCAAAATTTGAATTTCAAATTTTGAGAAATCAAATTAATTGATTTGTCACGATTTTATCCTCACACGATAAATGTGCTTCTAATCCATGATACTTACCATGTAAAAATGATATGATATGATTTGAGTCAAATTAAGTAACACTATCCCTTGATTTTAGAATGAATATCTGTAATATTTTGCAATAACAAGGAAAAGATATTATGAAGTTTCATATCAACACAAATTAGGGCAAAGATTGCCAGAAAATCAAATCAGAATCTGCGGATCAGATTTCAAGGGCTTGAAATGCAATTTCATGATATTCTGGGCAGAATTTCTTTTCTTGGCAGAATTGGTGCACCACCACTGAAGCCTATAAATGAAGGCCAAATGGGGAAGAACAAGCATCCAAGCAAGTTGCAAGAATTATTGAGCTATACATTTGTGAAATTTACTCTAAGCATTATATTGTAAACAAAAGTTGTGAGTGTATTGAGAAATTCTTTATTAAGGAGTGAAATTAGGAGTTGGTGTAAGGTCACAACTCCCCCATACTTAAATCAAGAGGTTGATTTAAGTACGTGGGATCTCTAGAGTGAGGTAACTTTGAGACATTGTGAGAGTTTACCTTAATAAAAGAAGTAAAGAGTCGAATCCTAGAGTTGGATAATTCTAGGCAGGGACCTAAGTCAGATTGACGCCCAATCTCGTTAAAATATCCTTGAATATTATCTCATTTTAATTTCTGTTCTTGCTTTCAATTTTGTTTTTAAAATTTCTGTGATCACCTTATCCACCCCTCTAGGGCAATCTGAATCTACATTTTTAATTACGTAATAGAAGACTCACTTAAATTATTTGATATATTTGTGGCCGATGTTTGTCCTATGATGTTAGCATATATGAGTGTTCACCAGTACAAACTCGAATCGGATCGAACCGGATGGGGTTGGATCGAAAATCGAATAAGGGTTAAGGGGCCGATCGAGGACCAAACCGATTATCAGTTGGATCGGACCGAAAAAGCTCAGACCGAATCGGGACTGGACCGACTTGAACTGAATAATTTGTAATTTAGCTCAGAAGCAAAATTTATTAAGAACAAATTAGAAAAGTGTATTAAGAAAGAGTTGTGAGGAATCATACTAAATTAGTTCACATTATTAGATATAAAATATGTTGATTATGCTAAATTGTGTTTAACTGTGTTGAATTATGTAGAATACTGATGACAAGTATTTTTGTCATAAATTAAAACGAACATATCCTATGTTTTAAATGCTTATTGTCGTGCATTCCAAGATTGTAACTTATGCGTCTTTTAAGACAAAAGATTAATTTATTAATTGAAAATGATATGACAATTAAATAAACAACATACCTAAATATAGGGATTCAAACTTGGCCGTTCCGTCCCGGAATTGCTGAGTCGACTTGGATTTTAACTTGGATGACCCGAATTTTAGCGAAAATTCACTGCGCAGCCCGTTTCACATAAGATCGGTCGTTCCACCTGTAACGGAACGAGAAACAGGCGATTAAAGTGAGATGAAAGGACAATTTTTGGACAAGACGTATGATTCCTTTTTCTTTCAGGTTGAAGAGGATGACAGAATGCGACAAAGAAAGCAGACAAAAATTAAAAGATCTAAAAGAACAACAATCTACAAATAAGTGAAAGTGAAACTCCAAATTGTGCGTCTGCGAGTCTTTGAGTGAGAGAAACCCAGATTTGGGAACTAGAACACCACAACCACAAATCTACACTGGTAACAAATTATTTGCATACTCCCACATACCTTCGCTGAATTAGACTGTAATTAATTGCTTTATTTTCCAGAATCAAGCACGAGCCACCACTGGAGCATCTAAGCAAACCTAGAAGACGTGTGTAGCGGTGACGGTGCCTGCAATTGGAGCCATCATTGGATCAGAGGCAAAGAAGCAACGAGAGGCACAAAAGCAAGGAGAAGGGCCGACCGACAGAGAGAGAGGAATAGAGGGAACTGAGGAAGAGAGAGAAGCCCTCTGTCGCTGAGCATGCATGACTAGTGACCGATGAGGATTGAGGAAGAAAGGAAAAGGAATGTGTGCTTGGGTGGGGTGTGAATGTGTGACTTTGTAAGGCCATGACTTGAGTCTCCTAGAGGAGTATGTAAATTGTTTTAATTTTTTTTTCTTTTTTAGACTATTATAATTAGTAGTTTGGACTTTGGACTTTGGAGGTCCATGTGGTTTTGAGTTATTATTGTATTAATTCTTAATTTTTCTTCACAAGAAATTATTTATATGTTTTAATTAATTAACTTATATCTTCTTGATCTATTACTTTTTATAATTTTTAGAAGGACCATACAATACGTTAGTTAATATTTAATCATGTAAAAAAAGTTATAGGATCTTCAATGAGATCATTTCATTACAACTTTATTATAAAACACTGAGTGTATAACTTATTTTTTTACTTCTTATATTTGGTAAGATTTATTATCTCGCAGTATCTTATTATGATAACCTATGAATTTGTATTGAAGATTGTAACTTTTAGTTTTGGGCCACAACGACAAATCGATACAAAATATTTTTTAAATGAAAATGACTATGTCATACATCCAAAATATAATTATGTGTTTATATTTTTTTAGTTGTGACTCATATTCTTGAGGACATACAAAACTTAATAATGAATAGACTAGTACTAATAAGATATTTGGTACAAATTATAAGGCTCATAAAATTTAAGAAGATAAAATTAGAGGGAAAATAAAGAGAACTAATGGGAGAAAATACAACATTAAATAAATAATGTGTTGCAAAAGTGGTAGGAAAGCAGGAATTGAACACCTCACCACCTCTGATACACTTTGAGATTCTAACCATCAAGACGGGACAAAGACAAATGGACATTGTTAATTCTCTAAGTACTATTATTAATATACATCTCCATGCGAGATTTGAGTTTTCATTTTCCATTACATTATCCAACCTTTTCTTTATTTGTTTTTTTGTCACATAGTAGGTGTCATTCAAATAACAATAATTAAATTTAAGTTTACTATGACATTTCCAATTTAAGATGAGCTAATCTTAAGTAATTAATTTTTAAAAAAATTATAGAGATTGATAGCTCCTATTTTCATAGATCGATTTCTTATTAAAAATTACAATAGTACAAAAGCATAAAACTATAGATATAGTATTAGCTTTAAACGCTATTTCTTATATTAGTTGTCATTCAAATAACAATAATTAAAGATTAGTATATTATGATATTTTCAAACTAAAGATGAGGTAATCTTAAATAGTTAATTTTATTTAAAATTATGAAGATTGATAGTTTTTATTTTCATTGATCAATCTATCAGTACAATAGTACAAAAGCATAAAATACAGTATTAGCTTTAAAAGTTATTTGTTATATCAGTCATATGTACTATTCTTAATTTTTTATTTTTGTACAGGTTTAAAGGGGGAAAAATGTTAGGGCACAATAGTCGTTGTACCGAACACATTGGGTGGCGCTTTGGTATAGCAATTGATGGAAATATAAAACAATTTCAATGCAAATTTTGTAGCAAAGTGATAAAATGTGGTATAACACGTCTAAAACAGCATTTGGCTCACAAGACCGGTGATGTTGCTCCTTGCCTAGACTTCTCTGTCGAGCTCAAAAGAGACATGATAAAATTATTGTAAGAATATAAAGAGAAAAAGAGACAAAAAAACAAGGATCGCTAGGGATTTAGAAGATGAAATAACACGATCATTCAACCGTAATGATTATATTGATGACGTTGAGGAGGATGATCAACTAGCACATGCTAGATATCAACTTTGGAGCAACACCGATTTGAACATGAATAACGGGTCTATATGAACATGAATAACGGGTCTATAGAGCAAATTGGAGTACATATTATGATGAAGAAGGTACTAGTCGGCCACCAAATGTTACCCAAATGCGTTGATCAATTATTGTTCAAGAAAATGGCTCAAGAGGATCAAGGGATATGGCATATGAACAAATGTCAACCCCTATTGCTAGACTTTAAACTATTGAGGTGGAGCTTGAAAAAGATCGAACTATGACCAAACAATTAGGTCAACTCAAGTTGGTTGAAAGTGTTAGGAAAATAATAATTGAAATTCGAGTTTAGTATATGTGGAAACAATAAAGGATGTGGATATTGGAGAATATAAAACAAGATCAAAAAAAGATAGTAGGGGGCACATGATTTTATGTGGAAACCCAAATCAGGAGAAAACCACGGGCGGCAACAACGGCCAAAATTCACTATGATATGAGTGAGTACAAAATGATCTTAAAGTAAACGCCCAAGGAAGTGATCTAAAAGAGAGATAAAGATCTCAAAGCAAACACCCAAGGAAGAGATCAATTACAACGAAAATCTTTCAACACTCACTCTCAATAAAGTATGGAATAGAAAAGAGAAGTGCTGAGAGGCACTCCCAGATGCCCCGCACCAAACAAGATTCAACCACCTAGTATTTATAGAGAAACCCTAAAGATACCAAGGGTTTAACCCTAGTCGCAAACATATGTCTTGACCACCAAGCACCATCTTTGTAGAAAAGGAAAAAGATATTCAATACAAAACATGAAAATAATATAATTTTCATAAAATAACATATCTTCAACCACACAACTTGAGCTTTGGGTGCCGAGCAATAATCTTCAAAAAAGGAAATAATTTATTGTCTCCAAAACCGACAAAGGAATTTGGGACCAATCCCAACAGAAAGCGGTAAAGAACAAGATGATGGAGCCAGATGTCGACAAACAAATAAAAGCAATGCAACAGGTTGCATGATAAAGCATATGTCTCATTATTAATTTAATAATTTATCTTGTATATAATATTTCATGAATTTTAATATTGGTATAAATATGCAGGTATTTCTTTATGAAGATAGGATGGACTCTTTTGGATCATCTACAGCTCAAAAGGCAGTGACATCATTAATTCCAAGTGTACAATTTATTCATGCACACATATATAATAATATATATTAAATTTTAAAGTCTGAAATTCCATTATCTAAGATTCTAAGGAAATGGATTTGATGCAGTTGAATGGTGGATACTTCATGGTGGATGCATTTGCGCCTGAACTTCAACGCTTCACAGCTAGAGTGTTAAGCCAAACGATTTCTGCCTCTAACTGTGAAAGAAATTGGAATATGTTCAGTCGAGTGCACACAAAAGCAAGGAGTAGATTGACTTATAAGAAACTCGATCTCATTATTTTCCTTTGTTATAATCAAAAATTGAAATTGACATGTGCGAGACGAAGGAATTAGAAAGATCTCACTGAGTCTTTCAATCCTATCAACTTCAATTACATATTTGATGATGATGATCCATTAAACCTTTGGCTCTCAGAAAACGAGCAACCAATTTTTGAAGGAGATGACTTAAATTGGTTGAATCTTGATGAAAATGAGGTCAATGCCACCACCGATATTGAGGAGAACCAGAACCTGACCCCTTTATTTCGCTATGGTGTTGACACATAGTCATGGAATATACACTGCAGTGAGTGTGCGTCAGAGGGACACTTGTCGCCTTCGAGTAGTCATGGTGGAAGCAGAAGTGGAGGAGATGGAGGAAATAGAGGTGCGAATAAGATGGGTGCTTCTATTCCTCTAGACCATCAACTGATTACTTCAGTAATCGTGGTTGTGGTGCCACTCTTGAAGAAGACAGAAGAAGTCGACATGCCTGGGATGAATATCCAAGGGAATCGACACAAACTTATCATCGCCTAAGAAAATTTAAGGAACTCATTCAACCACATGGTTATCCAACTGACGCCATGTACGGGTGCGCAGGTTTCAAGAAATGCCATCAAGTTTTACAGGGCCGGCTCTATTTGCTCCTTCAGGTGGCTATGAAATATATGGCGGTGTCTTAAATAATTATGGATATAGTTCAACATATGCTAATTGTTCTTCATCTTCTTATCCTTCAAACGAGCCACAATTTGTTGAGCCTGACTCAAGTAGATGACATCTAGATAATTCTCTGATCAACCAGGGGATTATTAATTACGCAGATCATCATTGTTATATTCCCACCTTTTATAGCGGTGATTCAACTTCAATTGATCAATCTTGGATGGATTCAATAGCATCATCAATTTTCTACCCGCAACAAGAGTCATATAGTGTTGATCAGAATAATAATGACACGTATCAGGAACCTCCCCATCATTCATTTTGGTGGTGATAAATTTTTATCTATTATAGATTTTAGATATGGGTTTGTACCCAATGTACAATAAGATAGCTAGTCTGTTTTATCTTTTACGAACTTCATAGCTTGGGACTGTTTAAGCTATTTTTATCTTCGGCCATTGATAGTTTTATACTATCGTGTGACGTTATAATTTTCGTCAAAGTTATCTTAAATTATTTTGTTTAACTATTGTGAAAATTAACTCAGTATGTTAACGTAAAATTTAAAAAAATATTTTTAGCCAAACTTAATACAGTTTAATATTTTAAACCAAACTTAATATAGTTTATCTTCCACCTAGCGTATTTTTTGTTGGGAATAAAATTGCAAAACGTGTTCTAAAACTTTAAAATCCAATATTGTTGATTTTTCCCTTAAAAAATGTTTGCACTTAGTTGATTTGTCCTAATTCCCAAACTCCATGAGTCTAAATATTTTGTTTAAAATAATTAAAAAAATAATTTAAAAAATTAAAACAAATAATCGCCAATTTCTGAAAATAAAAAATTAATCAAACATTTAGCGACATGAGAATGAAACTTCAAACTTTATAATTAACTGTCAAGCAATACTGGGTAATGGCTATGAATTGTCTTCGCTTACAAATATTAATAACAATTATGTTAATAAAACAATTATTCACATAATTATAGTACTAAGCTACATAAGTACAAATTCAACCGAAAAAGCAATTATATGAACCATTTCACACCGCGACGGCCACGAACTGTTCCGCCATAAGCGTATCATAACTAATAGGGGATATACTAGGGATATAAATGTCAATTTATTTTGTACAGTTTAATATAAATACCAGGCACAGGCTCCTAGGTTGGGTGAGCCATTCTTCTATCGAATCACACATGGTATCAGAGCCAAGGTTCCTAACCTTTTTTTTGGGGGGGGGGACCGAAACCCTAGTCCGAACCCTAGCTTCGGACCCTAGCCTCGCCTTCTTCCTTCTCTGCCTTCTCTTTCTGCGGGAACTCTAGTCCCAGTTCTCCTCTCTCCTCTTGGTGGTTCGATCTCCTCTATACTCTTCGGCGATCTCGTTCTCGCTTCTCCCAGTCATGGCCGGTTCAGATGTCGTCGATCCCATGCCCTCCACACCGACGGCGTCCTCTCAGCCCATGACCCACACGATGGCGGATTCGCAGCCCTTGCTGTCTCTCACACGGTGTCTGATGCTGCAACCTTCTCTCAGCACGCACTCTCACTACCTGTCGCCTCCTTTCCACCATCACCACCCCCGCCACCCTATGCTTCTCACTTGGGGCTCCTTCTCTTCTCTCAGTCATACATCCTTCCCATGGCTCCCGGAGGATTCTCCTACTGGTCTGCAGCTGTTCCTACTGTGCCAAGCCTTGGTTGTGTCTCACACTCTATAGCACCCTTCGTCTCCTCCTTCATTGACCCGGTTCAGTCACATGTATTCGGGTTTCACCCGAGTTTGTTTTCACCTCACATGGGTGGCTTGCCTATTTTACCATCAAATATCTGGACGGTAAATGTTACTACATATGTCACTATTGTTCTCGATTCGACTGATGATTATCTCTCGCGGTGCACTCAATTCTCATCTTTTCTACTTATGCATCAACTAAGTGGTATTATCGATAGCATAATACATGCTCCCTCCCCAGTTTTAACATATATGCATGGTCTTCCAGACCCTAATCTTGGTTAACACTATAGGGTTCGTGTCAATCAGTTAGTTCGTTCATGGATTTTCACTACCATCTCCAAACACTTGTTGTGTGAAGTGCGTGATCTCGTTCATGCATTTGATATTTGGAAATGTTTGGAGCATTGTTTTAATACTGCTAATCTTGCTCGTGCTCTCAATTTAAAACGCATGCTTACCAATATCAACAAAGATGACGATCAATCAATGGATGATTATCTAAGGACTATTAAGACTATTGCTGATTCCTTAGGTGCCATTCACTTGCCTGTTTCTAACCTAGAATTGATTTAATACAATACTGTTGGGTTATGGAATTCTTTAGACTATAAGGGTTTTCTTACTACATACTTTATGTTACCTGGTGCTTACTCCTTTGATGATCTTCGCTCGAAGTTATTCTTTTTTGAGCAAAGACTCAAGCTCACCAAGGTGCGTGATGTTCATAGTCATCAGGCTTTTGCAGCAACTGTCGCTGCATCTGACTCAGGGGGCCTGCTCGTAAGCAAGTTACCAACAATGCTAAGGGTAAGAAAAATAGTGGTCGTAACTTTAATAAAGAAGGGAAGGGTCGCTACAATAAAAACAATAATCGGGGCAATAATCGTCAGAATCAGTCTCACTTAGGCTCTTCTAGTAGTATGCTTGCAGGTTCTGTTTTATGTGATTTGGTTGTTTCATTGCAATCCACTTATTGCGCTGCTGCTTCTTGTACTCATCTTTTATCTGCAGGTAGCAACCAAAATAAAGGGATTTTAGGATCACACCCTAATCTCATCTGTTAGATTTGTCATTCTCCTGGTCATGCTGCTGATGCATGTCCAAATCGCCATCAGCCTCATCAGCCACCCGTGCTTCCTGCCTATGCTACTTTCAATACTAAGGAACAAGTTTGGTACCCCGGTTCAGTTGCGGCATCCCATATGACGCCAGATGAAGGTAATTTACTCTCTAAAACTTCTTATACTGGTTCAAGTCTTGTTAAGCTTGGTGATGGCAACCTTCTTCCTATTTTTAATGTTTGCCATCTTGAGCTTCGTACTTCCTCACGACCTCTACACCTCACTCCTATTTTACATGTGCCTTAGCTTCGTCACAACCTTTTGTCTGTCAAACAAGTGTGTCGTGATAATAATTGTAGTGTTATTTTTGGTGACTCATCTGTTCGTCTTAAGGACAACATCACGAGTGAAGTCCTTTTGCAGGCACCAAGTTTGGGCAATGTCTACCCCATTCATGTTGAGTCTGGGTGTATTCCTGCCAATGTTGCTGTTAGAGAGTCTGGGGATACATGGCATCAACGTCTCGGACTTAGTTCTCTTCGAAAACTTAATCTGATTCAGTTAAACTCTTCTTTTGATCATGATTGTAAGATTTGTCGTTTGGCTAAGTCTCATAGACTTCCTTTTGAGTTAGTTGAGCATAGTACTGTTTCTCTTTTGGAATTAATACATTCTGATGCTTGGCAATCGCCTATTTTGTTGTATCAAAAGTTTAATTACTATGTGTCTTTTTTTGATGATTTCTCTCGCTTTACATGGATTTATCCTATGAAATAGAAATCGGAAGTCTTTACTCATTTTTGTAATTTTCAAGCTTTGGTTGGGAATTTGTTTAACTGTAAGATTAAAATGTTTTAAAGTGATGGGGGTCTGGAATTTCATAACTCGCCCCTGAAAACTCACTCAAAATACGACATCTATTTTCGAAAATCTTATCCTGATACACAGCAGTAGAATGGGGTTGCTGAGCGTAAAAATAGGCATCTCTTGGAAATGACACATGCTTTCCTCATAGGTGCATCTCTTCCTGCTATTTATTAGGCTGATGCTATTTATGCTGCATTTTTTACTATTAATCGCTTACCCACCCCCATTCTGCATCACAAATCTCTGTTTCAAGTCTTATTTCAGAGGATGCCCAATTATAAATTTCTCAAACCCTTTGGCTGTGCTTGTTTTCCAAACTTTGTGGCATCTTATGCCAATAAACATCAACCTAGATTTGTTGAATGTGTTTTCTTAGGATATGCACCTCATTACAAGGGTTACCACTGTTTGGATCCCAAGACTGGCTGTGTTTACATAAGTTGTGATGTTCAGTTTCATAAGACGTCCTTTCCATACCCTACATTGTGCCACACCTCTCCACCAGTGTCTAAGGCTTTTGTCTTTGATCCTATAGATGTTTTGAGTCTCACCTTCACTTCACACGAGTCTTCTACTCCTCTCACTGTTGGTCAGTCCTCTTCGTTGCCTTCTATAAGTACGGAGTCTCTCCCTGTCTCAGTCCCCTCTTCTCTTGTGGATCAGTCTCCCCTCTCACCTATTTTGTCTTCCCCCAGTCTCGCACCTGGTAGCAGTCTTGCTCCCCTTGACCCCTGTGCCTCTCCCTCTGTCCCTCGCGATCGTTCGCCACATGTGTCTCCCTCAGGTCACTCCCCTGAGTCGACTCCTCCAGTGTCTCCTCCTGTGTCTTCTTCAGTGTCTATTCCTTCGTCGTTAACCACCTCCCACACTAATGTTCACCCTATGCAAACCTAGTCTAAGTTTGGTATTGTGAAGCCCAAACACCTTCTGTCTTTGTCTACTGGTCTTGATGAAGTTGAACCTACCTTCTTCACACAAGCTTCTAAACACTCAAAATGGCGTGAGACTATATATGAGGAGTACAATGCTTTGATTGCTAACAATACATGGGACTTGGTACCTTCTCAACCTGCTCAAAACTTGGTTGGTAGTAAGTGAGTTTATAGAGTAAAGTACAAATCTGACGTTACTGTGGAGAGATACAAAGCCCGATTGGTTGCCCAGGGTTTTCACCAACAGGCAGGTCTTGATTACCATGATACTTTCACCCCCGTTGTTAAACCTGCTACCGTTCGCCTCATTCTTTCACTTGCTGTCTCCTTTAATTGGCTTCTTCATCAGTTAGATGTCAACAATGCTTTTCTTCATGGACATCTAACTGAGGAAGTTTACATGAAACAACCTCCTGGGTTTGTTCATCCCGATAAACCCCACTATGTCGTTTGAAAAAGGTCATCTATGGGTTGAAACAGCGCTTGGTTTCACCGTTTCAGCAGCTTTTTACTGTCTCATGGTTTTGCTTGTAGCACGACTGATCCTTCCATGTTTGTTTACCGCACTGGCAGTCATACTTTGATTCTCCTGCTCTGTGTTGATGATATTATCCTTACTGGGAGTACTGCATCCCTTTTACATTCCTTCATCACCATCTTGTTTCAGCAGTTTGCTGTGAAAGATCTTGGTGATCTTCATTACTTCTTGGGCCTACAGGTGGTTCGTTCTCCCTATGGTCTCTTCTCACGCAGCAGATATATGTTCTTGATTTACTTCACAAATTTCATCTTCATACCGTTAAGCCCATTAGGACTCCTTCTGCTACCCAAGCCACCTTATCCCTTCATGATGGTGATCTACTTGCATATCCCTCTCAGTACCGGAGTATGGTAGGTGCTTTACAATATTTGACCATGATACGACCTGACATTGCATATTCAGTTCAAGCGGTTTCTCAATTTACGCATGCTTCCCATACTACTTATCTACTTGCTGTTAAGCGTATTTTCAGGTACCTACAAGGCACTGTGGATCATGGTTTTTTCTTATGCCCATTTGCTAATGCATCTATCATCGTTGCATATTCCGATACGGATTGGGCCGGCTGTAAGGACACTTGTCATTCGACTACTGGTATGCGGTATATTTTGGACCCAACCTCATTGCCTGGTGCTCAAAAAAGCAACCCACGGTATCCAAGTCATCCATTGAGGCTGAATATTGCGCCCTTGCCTACACAGTCGCGGAAACCATTTGGCTACGAAAGCTGCTGTTTGATGTTGGCATCTCTCTTACCACGCCCACTCAACTCTACTGTGATAATGTGAGTGCCACCTACATGACTGCCAATCCTATTCAGCATGATCGGAGCAAACAAATTGCTGTGGATTATCACTTTGTTCGGGAAAGGGTTGCTCATGGAGATCTTGTCGTTTGTTATATCCTTACTGCTTCTCAGATTGCTGGTATTTTTACCAAGGGTTTAACCTCTCAGCAATTTTTGTTTTTGAAATCCAAGCTGTTCGTGCGACCCCCCAATCAGCTTGGGGGAGCGTAATTAGACCTGGCAAATAGGTCATTCGGTTCGGGTATGGGTTGGGTCAAGTTCGGGTTGAGTCATGTTCGGATTAAATGACATTTCGGGTCATTTTAGTTGGGGTCGGGTATGGTTCGGTTCTGGTCGATTTTGAGTCAACCAATTTTTTGTCAAATACGGTCGTCATGCCAAAACAAGCAACTTTGTGGAAAATTTCGGGTCGGGTATGGTTCGATTCGGATAAATTCGAATTTCGGGTCCACTTTCGGGTGAGCATATTTCGGATGTGGGTTCGGGTCGTTCGGTTCGGGTTTCGGGTCTCGGTTCAGTTTTGCCGGGTCTAGGCGTAATAGGAGATATACTAGGGATATAAATGTAAATTTATTTTGTGCAGTTTAATATAAATACCAGGCATAGACTCTCAGATTGGATGAGCCATTCTTCTATCAAATCACACAATAACATTTTCGCGACACCGTAATCGAAATCACACACGCGACAACATTCTAAATCACCACCTAGATACATTCACTGTTAAAGTAATATGAAATTGCTAGAAACTCTCCAAAAATCCAAAAAAAGGTACACTCAATAAACGAGGATATGAAAAGACTCTGACCAATAAACTCACCAATAAAAAAGTGACATTTATTTGTGAAGAAAATACTAGAAATAATATGAGTGAAGGAAATAGTGGGGTTTATCGTTGGGAAGAAGACAGTGATATAAAACTCATAGCTCCTCACCTAGAACATGGACGTTCTCTTTCTAGGGGCAGTGTCACTCTGGGGATCAGTTAACTATCCTTTTCCTTTTTGCGAGTTACTTTTCCTGTTTACTTATTTACTTTTAATTAAAATTGCGAATTACTCTGGATAATAATAAAGCAAAGAGATAATCTTAATTAAATGAAAGGACATGCATCCTGAGGCCCTTTTTTTCATAGATCAATTTTAAAATATCAACTTCAATCCACTTTAACTCACTTTAATCCACTTTAATCTACTTCAACTCACTGTCATTATTTTAACCAAGTTTAATTTATCACATAAAAAAAATTCAACCCACTTCAACCTACTTCAATCCACTTTAACCTACTTTAATCTATCTTAACATACTTCAACGCACTTTACTCTTTTATCTACCCCAATTTACCCACGAAAAGAACAAACTATGAAGGCAATGGATTATGCACACGTGATTAAAATATCACTGCCAGTGGCCTACCAAGCCTAGCCTCCAAAATCACGTGACCAACTCATACGATCGCTGGTGGCAAGGTGGCTGGTTGGACCCTCTACCCTGACAGCCTAACTGCCAATGAATTCTATTGATTTTATTCTTTTTCGATTTAGAAGTTCAAAAGAATTTTGTAGGCTGGTTTCTTTCTCTAATTTGAATTAAAATCGTTGCCAAAAAAGCCGTAAAACCTTTAAAAATGTGTAAGAATTTAGAAACCAAAAGAAGTTTGTTAACATAGAATGGTATCATTTTGAAAAAACGTATTAAATTTTTGGATCTTAGGTTCAAGAAAATTGGGGAAGTGAATCCTCCAACTGTCAAAGATTTATCGAAAGTAAATGGGTCTCTTTGTTCAGTTGGCAGTGTGTGTTCTAAAGTTAGTAATAGACCTATTTACTTAAGCTAATAATAGACCTAAATGTTGGAGATATTAACTTTTTTTTGGTTTAACCGAAGGTAACATCCACTGCCAATCGCAGTGGCTAATCCCCTCGCCTTGCGAGCCCCACTTAAAGGTAAAGGATTGGCAAATAATTACTCTCCGTTCTCAAAGGATCGAACCCCTAACCAATTGATTAAGAAACAAAGTGAGCTACCACTACACTACAACCGCTTAGTTTGGAGATATTTGCTTTAACAAATATAGAGTTTTATGAAGATTAAGATTTAGATTACGTAAATTTAAAATCTAAATATATTAATGCATAGCACAAAATTTGAAAAAAAATATATATATAGAGTATTAATCTTTAATAATGTTTAAAAACATGCAAAAATATTAAACTTTTAGAATCCTAATAATATTGACCTTTAGTTTCAGGCTTTCAGCTACCATTAAGTTCCAAGTGTGGATAATGCGAGGATCAAGTCGGACAAATTTGTCCAAATGTCTGGATTTATTTAGTTCAAAAGCTTATAGCTGGTCCGACTTGTTTTGATGAGCAAGGAAGAAATGTTTGGCCCAAGATTAAAACCACCCATCATAATTAGCCTTGAAAAGTTAAACCTTAAGACTGTAATACTCATTCCTTCCGCTGCTTTGCTACAGATCCGAGGTGCAAACAAGGCTCAGTTAAAAGTATGGCTCAGACTCTCGGAGAGCTTCGAGCTGAGCCTGAAAAGTCTAGGCTCAGGTTCGGACGCATAGGACTTGCCTTGGAGTTTGGCTCGACTTAGCTCACTAATCTTTTTTTTTTTGTGTTAAAAAGTTTTCAAATTTAAAGATATAGTCCAAATTAAATTCTAGATTTTTATATCAGCGTCAATGTCATAAAATTTTGTTGATTCGAAAGGCAATTTTATTCTTTCAAGACAAACGCATATTGAAAAAATGAACAACAACAACAACAATAATAGCTCCTAGTGTGGATCCCGTTTTTGTGAGGTTTGGGAAGATCCAGATATAGATAGTCATACTCTTATGCACATGCCTACACGTAGAGAGACCGTTTCCAATTGACCCGCATAAAAAGTTTTAAGAAGATGTTTAGAAGTTGAAAATCGGTTGGTAATATAATTTAGGAAACATAAGACCTAATTACTTAAGATAACAAAAAAATTTAACATGAACAACATATGAGGGGTAAGAATTTTACGTACATTGAGCTGTTGAGCAGTGACATACTACTAATCTGGGGCACCCTAGTAGCGAAGAGGGTATGACTCAAGCAATCAGATGTGTGATAATAACACCTTGCTAGGATCAATCTACTAGCATACAGGATTGAATCACACGTAGGAAAGAATAACAGTAAAAACAATATAACAACAGTCACTACTCAAACAAAAGCCAAAGGAAGGACTAGAAGCACGCTACTTGTGATCTGCAACCTTAATCTTAGATCTCCATCGACTTCTATCCTAAACCATATCCTTCATTAGACCTACAAACTTCAAATCATTTCCAGTCACCTCATTTCAATTTTTCTTTGCTCATCATCTACCTCTTCTGCACTTCAAAAGGTTAATCGTCTCGCATCTCCTCATTGGTGTATTCTCACTGCTAATCTTCACATGACCAAACCATCTTAGTCTCGTCTCCCTCATTTTATATTCTATAGATGCAACGTTCATTTTCTCTCTAACCACTTCATTCCTAATTCTATCCAATCTCATATATCCACACATCCATCGAATTATTAAGTCTGTAGTGCGAATGAACAGAAACGTGTCTGGCTTTAGTATCGAAAAATTCGAAATTGGATCCCAAATCCATTGATAAATTTGCGAACAAAGATTAAAAAAAAAAAAATCAATTAATGTACACCAATTTATCTATTGCTAAAACCAGTTGTAGCAATGGTTGGTGTCAAAAATCGCGTTCGTGATTGTTGTTCGCGGATCTTTCTTTCTTCAATTTTTTGTCCTTGTTCGTGTTCAGTAGATTCATGCATGCAGTTAATGCTTGATTGTGGCTAAAAATCCATTTACCCTGTGTGTTTGCTCCTCTTATGTTTGTGAGATTTGAGCAGATTACTAAGGCCTTATGGCTTGTGGCTTACTGTGTGGTAATGACATCAATTGCAGTTTAGTGAATTGTATAATTACAAATATATATAAGCTTCTCGTCATGATCGTATTGTTTACAACCTTTTTCTACCTCACTGTTCTAGAAAGGTATAACATATCATATAGAAGATTTCGGTAACTATGAAGCTTATTGGTGGAACAATCTTGTTTTTAATTGCAAAAATGATAAGTGTCTTACTACAAGACGCTTTTTAAGTGTCTTATTGTCATTTAAAATTTATGTTACACATATTAAATTAAAAAAATAATATGATTAAAAATTGGAAGTATGTCAAAACTGAATTGTGTAAAATCATCATTTTATAAATAATCTTTCACATTTACAAAATTACACATGTGATATGCCTTTGCAGATGGGGTTGATTCACTTAGAATGTCGGTTTGTATTTGTTAGCGTAATTGACGAGTATTAAAGCTTTATAATTCATAATAAGCTGTAATTTATTAAAAATATGTGATTTTAAATCATAAAACATATTAATTTGAGTTAAGAGAAGACATGTAAAAGTATCTTATAGCAAGACATGTATCATCACCTTATTTAATTACCTCACGCTAAATCAAAGGCTTTCCACCAAATTAGGTAATTAGCATGTCATGGAAAGTTCATGATCACTCATTTTTGAATTCTATTGTATAGTAAAATGCTACCTTGAGGTCGCATAATGTAAAAGGATTGACTAGGACTATTTCAGCATATTGAGGCATGATTATCGATTCTTATTATTTGATTGATAGCTTAGGAGGGAACTTTACTTTTGAATGTGGAAAATTCAATATCAGTTGTTTACCCTTCTATCAACTCATAAGATTAATCTAGGGCTGTGTAAAATTGGTTAATCCAAATTTCGGTTAATAGAAAATCGATTAACCGTTTTTTTGGTTCAAAAAAATTCCGAACCGTGACCAAACCGAAAATTTCGATTAACCGTTTTTCGGTTAACCGAAAATTTTGGTTCGGCCAAAATCCAAGCCATAACCGAACCGAAAAAGTCTGTTAACTGATTTTTCAATTCGGTAACCGGTTAACCGTTCACAAATAATTAAAAAAAAAATATATTTTCTTACCTAAATTTTTCATTTTTTTGTGTTTAAATTTTTTTTATAAAAATTAAACTTTGGTTATGATTTATAACTAATCAAAGGTGCACTTTATTACCTAAATTTTTTATTTTTTATGTATAATTTTAAAAAAAAATTATTTTCGGTTTGGTTAACCTCCGGTTAACAGAATTTTCAAAATTTTCGAACCGCAACCGAACCAAAAACAGAAAATTTTTTCAGTTCGGTTAACCAGTTTTTCGGTTTGATTTTCGGTTTCGGATTTTTTTGCACACCCCTAAATCTGTACTACCCCGGGTATATATTTTTAGAATTGATTTGGAAAAATATTGGTTGCTTTTGGAAGATTGCATCCCTTTCCTATATTAAACAGGTAATGAATTTTCAACTTAAAAGGGAGTTTTTGAATCAAACTACCACCTAGGTTTCACTTATGTTCAAAACTACCACCCACTTTTTTTGTAACCCAAATTTACCACCAACCTTAAATCGAGGCCCAAAATTACCACGCAAGGCCCATTTGACCAGCTGCAGCAGGTTATTCGGTTTTTAAATTTTTTTAAGCAGCCATACTAATTAAAGAGAGTGAGAGAGAAAAAGGAAAACTAAAAAGAGGGTGCTGAAAGAATTATTTTCCTTGCCCCTTCTTCATTTACATTTCTGGTTTATATACCAGATTTACAAGCATAATTTTAGGCGTAAAATCCTCACTGAATATCTACAAATAAGGCTAAATATTATGCTAATTTATCTACCTAACAAATATAACAACTTTACAAATCAGAATATATCACAATATATTCTAACACACCCCCGCAGTCGTAGCGGGAGGTTTCCGAACACTAAGACTGTCCCGAAAATCTTCAAATAAAATCAAAGGAAGACCCTTGGTAAAAATATCCGCAATCTGATGGCGAGATGGAACATGAAGAACACGAACCTGGCCACAAGCCACCTTTTCCCGGACAAAATGAATGTCCATCTCTATATGTTTAGTGCGTTGATGTTGAACAGGATTACCGGCAAGATATGTAGCACTAACATTATCACAATATACCAATGTAGCCTTCTTAAGGGGACAATGAAGCTCTAAAAGAAGGTTACGTAACCAACACGACTCAGATACCACATTAGCAACCCCTCTGTACTCCGCCTCAGCACTCGATCGGGACAAAGTTGGTTGCCGTTTTGCGGACCACGAAATCAAGTTATCACCCAAGAACACACAATATCCTGATGTCGATCTGCGTGTATCCGGACATCCACCCCAATCAGCATCTATATATGAAAGAAGAGTAGAGGTAGACGATGGGTATAGATGAAGACCATAGTCTAGAGTACCCTGAATATAGCGAACAATGCGCTTTAGAGCAAGCATGTGTTCGTCTCTCGGGTCATGCATGAATAAACAGACCTGTTGCACTGCGTATGTGATGTCGGGTCGTGTGAAAGTGAGATACTGAAGAGCCCCTGCCAGGCTCCGATAAAGAGTAGGATCCGAATAAGGAGAGCTAGAATTAGCCTTCAACTTCGGTTTAGTATCAACCGGAGTAGGGGACGGCTTACATGAAGACATGCCAGCTCTGTCAATGATTTCGGATGCATACTTCTTTTGGGACAAGAAGAGACCACCTGTATGACGGGTGACAGCAATACCCAAGAACTAACTCAACGGACTCAAGTCCTTCATAGCAAATTCGGAGCTAAGAAGGGCTATAATAGACCGCCGAAGAGTGTCAGAAGAAGCAGCCAAAATTATGTCATCCACATATAATAATATATAAGCCATGTGGTTACCTTGCCGATAAATGAAGAGAGAATGATCGGAAGTACTATGAGTGAAACCAAGAGTGGAAACATAGTCAGCAAACCTCTTATACCAAGCTCTAGGAGCCTGTTTAAGGCCATAAAGAGACTTTCGCAGCAAACAGACATGGTCAGGATGATCTGGATCACGGAACCCCATGGGTTGATGCATGTAAACGGTCTCCTTTAGGTCCCTATGTAGAAAAGCATTTTTGACATCTAGTTGGTGAATGGGCCATGATTTTGAAAGTGCTAAACTGAGGACGGTACGAATAGTAGTCGGTTTTACAACCGGGCTAAATGTCTCACCGCAATCTATACCAACCTGCTGAGTTTTGCCATCACCTACAAGACGGGCTTTATGCCTCTCAAAGGAACCATCAGAATTTTCTTTATGAGCAAAAATCCACATAGACCGAATTACATTAACATTAGGAGGACGGGGAACCAAGTCCCACGTCTTATTTTTAATGAGAGCATCAAATTCATCAACCATAGCCATTTTCCAATTAGGATCCCTAAGAGCAGACAATGGGTTGCGGGGAAGTGGTGATTTTGTCACGGATGTGTGAAGGGTATGCTGTATTTTTGGTTTAAAAATACCGTTCATGCTTCGTGTGACTGGTCTGCGAGAAATAGGTGGGCTAGGAATTGGAGTGGGCGGATGAGAGACCAATGGTGGCTGAGGAAATGGGCTTGAGGTTGAGCTGGGAGAAGAATTAGGCTCAGAGGATGAGGTAGGAGAGTGTGGCAGTAGGGGGCCTGCAGGAATAGAAGCCTCGAATGGGCCGTGGACGAAGGATGTGTCCCACGGTCCAGTTGAGGACTCTGCTGTCCATCGTTAGCTTGGGAAGGAAGGGTGGGCTGAATAGAGGGAACATGGGCAGTAGGTGTAGAAGGCCCAGAAGGTGCTGAAGGTGTTGATGGGCCAGGAATGGCGTGAGTAGAAGTGGAGGAGTTTGGGGAAGGTGCTGGCAGATTGGGTAACATTGTTTGTGTTATGTATGGAGCAATTTTGTCATCAAGAAAGTCATACGAGTTATTTTGTGGAGTGTGCAATTTGTCAAAAGGAAATTGTGTCTCATCAAATATAACATGACAACTAATTATGATTTTGCGAGATGAAATATCATAACACTTATACCCACGATGATTAGCCGGATACCCCAAAAACACACATGGGGTAGAGCGTGGTTGAAGTTTGTGTATGGTAGTGGAAGAAAAAAGGGGGAAACATAAACATCCAAAAACCCGGAGATGAGAATAAGATGGATCCTTGTGATAGAGGATCGTAAGAGGAGATTGATATTTCAAGTTTTTATGGGGAAGAAGATTAAGAAGGTATGTGGCCATTTGTAAGGCATGAGGCCAAAAGGAAGGAGGTAAAGAAGCATGGGCTAGTAATGTACGCATAACATTGTTAATCGTACGAATTTGTCTTTCGGCTTTACCATTTTGAGGTGAAGTATGAGGACATGATAGACGGAAAGAAATTCCATGCTTTGTACAGAATTCCCAAAACGGTCCATTATCAAATTCCCGGCCATTGTCACATTGTATGTTTTTAATATCCCGTTCAAATTGGGTTCGGATGAAAGTTCTAAAGTTTAATATGGTGGAATAAGCATCGGACTTTTTGGATAAAGGAAAGGTCCATAAAAATTTAGAAAAATCATCCAACAACACTATATAATATCGATGGCCAGTAGAACTCAAAACAGGAGATGTCCAAAGATCAGTATGAACAATATCAAAGGGCATAATAGTAGAGGAAGATGAAGTAAAAAACGGTAATTTAATATGTTTCCTAAGAGGACAAGAATGACACATAGGATTACCAGTACTATTACATTCAATAAATTTATTCTTCCTAAGAGAACTTAAAATATTTGCTCCCGGGTGACCCAAACGGTTATGCCATAAGGATGGAGCCAAGGCAGCAAAAGTGGACTGGGAGGAGACAGATGGTTTGGTGATGGGATAAAGAGCCCCCCGACTCTCACATCTCATTAGACGCATCCCCGTCTCAAAATCCTTCACAGAAAACCCAAACGGATCAAATTCAATTGACACAGAATTATCGGTGGTGAATTTTCTAACTGACACAAGATTTTTAATAAGATAGGGAGCATGAAGAACATTATTGAGGGATAAAGGAGGATGGGGGGATGCTAAAGTAGTATGTCCATAACCATGAATTGGAATAGATTGGCCATTACCAACAGTGATACCACGATTTGTGCTCAAATTAAAATAAGTCGTGAGATTACGTGGTCCGGATGTCATATGAGATGTGGCGCCAGTGTCCATATACCAGTTTGCATCTGGAGGAGTAATACCGAGGGTATGCATTGCAGCCGCGATATCCGTTGGAGTAGAGGCTGAGTATGCTTGTTGGGGACGGGACCCAAGGATGCCAGGCTGAGAGTGTGGGCGCTGAAAATTCAGATTGGGCCTAGCCCATTGACCAGTAGGAAAAGGACAAGGGGGAATGGCCCATTGCATCCAAGGCCCTGGCATCCATGGATAACCAGAAGACGCGTGAGACTGCTGTCCTCCATTCCCAGACGGATGTTGCGGTCCACCGTTCCGGTTGCTGCCACCGGATTTTCCTCCGCCACCAGAACCACCGCCGGTGTTCCGTCGTCCGTTGCCCCTACCGGATTTCTGATTTTTGCTAGAATTGCCACGATTTTGATGACGATGGTTGCTGCGATGTGAGGATGGTTGAGCAGTGGTATCAACCGATTCTTCCCGAGCAAGCATCGCAGAGGAAGAAGTCTGAGCCGATCTCTTGAGTCCAGCCTCCTCAAGGACAAGCATCGAGCGAGCGTGATAAAATTAGGGCAAAGGGTCGCGCTGACGAATTAGAGTTGCCACACCATTATACGGTTCAGGGAGGCCTGACACCAATTGAAGAACCAGCTTGTTGTTATCCACCGGAGACCCGACATTCTTGAGTTGATCCGATAATGACTTAAGGTGCTGACAATAGGCAGAGATATTGGAGAAATTCTCCATTGCAGCATGAGTGAAGTCATACTCAAGGGTGACGGCACGAGAGTGTTTGTTGTCTTGGAACAAATTACGCAGCCTATTCCAAGCGTCCATTGCCGTAGTGTCGGGTTAAAGAATCGTTTGTAACAAGTCTTGAGAAATTGTAGCATAAATCCACTGAAGGACTGTGGCATCTAGTGTTTCCCACAAGTCTCTGTCCTCCGTCGTAGAAGGCACCGTGCCTGGTGCCGAAGGGATAATGTGGGGGAGAACTTTGTGAGATTTAGCGTGAATTTTGAAGAGTTCCGCCCAGGTTGCATATTGGACATTCTCCATTTCAAGAGTGATGGGAATTAAGGTCTTGATGTTAGACACAACAAGAGCAGGATGAAAAGAAGATTTGGAGTCAGCCATGAGAGGTTGAAGAACAGAAAAAAAAAACAAATTATTTTAGGCAACAGAAAAAAGGAACAAGAGAAAGAACAGGGCAGAAGTGTGCAGAAGCTAGGAGATCAGAACCTAGAGCTCTGATACCATGAAAGAATTATTTTCCTTGCCCCTTCTTCATTTACATTTCTGGTTTATATACCAGATTTACAAGCATAATTTTAGGCGTAAAATCCTCACTGAATATCTACAAATAAGGCTAAATATTATGCTAATTTATCTACCTAACAAATATAACAACTTTACAAATCAGAATATATCACAATATATTCTAACAGGTGCAATCCTCTTATTTCTGTCCAATGATCAAAACGCTGGACTCTTCTTCAAAAGCCTAACGCAGAACCAGAACCCCTAGTTCATCCTCCTCCCATCTAAGAATTCTCTTCACTTGGAACACTAAAGACTTATCTTTCATCTTCGAAATCAAGAGTACAAGTGGAATATGTGATTGAGAGCATCATCAAGGAGATAGTGGTGTACAAGTTTCTTTGAAATTACGTTTTAAATTGTTGTATTTCCAATATATTTATAGAAACGTCAGTCAAAGCTGTATTACATGTACACCATGAAGGTTGTTTTTAGAAAATTCCTAATCTTGTGTATGGTATGGGGGAGATGAAAAAGGTTGAGTGCGACACTGATTACTAAAGTGTTGATAACATAAAGGGCATTATACATTGTTATTGAGTTAGGATATAGTGAAAGAAGGATTAAGAAAACATACTATAAGAAGCCAAAATTACCATTTGAAGATAGTTTAGTGTATATTGAAAGTGATGAAGAAGTGCATGAATCGATTGTGCTCAGCAAAAGCTTTGAATATGTATCCTTGTACATTGAGCCAGAGTGTTGCATCTGCCAACGATGATAATGAATCAAATGATGGTGATAGTGATTGTATGGCTGATGATAAGTATGAGGGGTATAGGTCTGAAGTTGAAGATAAGGAAGTAGCTTGGATTAGAGGGGGAAAAAATAGATGCATGATGAAATGGTTGCTAATTTAGATGGACTAGGGCTGAAAACAGAGAGAATTGGGGACAAAGGAATGCTTTTGATGATATATATGCATACTACTAAGATTCTGATGATGTAGATAGCCTTGTAACAAGTGAAAGTGATGAGATGATGATAATGATGATGGTGACAAAGGGAGAAAGTAGAAAAAGAAAAAAACAATAACATACCCTCGATACAATGCCATCTCATCAAATGAGGGAGTGGAGCTAGAAGTAGGTCTTAAGCTCATTGATAAGGAGCAACTTAGAGAAGTCAGTGAGGACTATCGTATTATAAAGGGCTATGATATTAGGATAACACATTGCATGGGGTGTGACTCAAAGAGAGAATAAAGAAACATGGCATTGTTCACGCAATTCATGGTGGATGACTTGGGAACGGACGATGGACATGGATGGACTATTATTTTAGATCAACAAAAGGTACATCTATTTATGTTTCAACTTATACTCACTACTTAATTATAGTAATTTACTTATTATCAGTTATGAAGTATTTTAGTTTTGCAACCATTACTACATTTGATGTTTTTAGACTGGCTAAGGCGTTCGATAGACTGTACCATAGATTGGGGACGAAGTAAGAGGAGAAGGAGGTTTTTAGACTGGCTAAGGCGAGGGAAAGGAAGACTAGGGATTTGGCAGTGGTAAGGTGCATCAAGGACGAAGAGGGTAAGGTGCTGAATGAGGATGTTGAAATTACGGAGAGATGGCAAAGGCTCTTTGCTAAACTCCTTAATGGGGAAGGGGTGCGAGACGACTGTAGTAGGTGTGGAGAGTGTAGCGATCAGTGAGCGAGCGACCATATAGCAAATGAGGAGATTAGGGAGGCCTTGAAGAAGATGGCGAATGGGAAGGTAGTGGGCCCGGACCAGATACCAGTAGAAGTTTGGAAGTTTATGGGGGAGGTAGGTCTAGAGTGGCTCACGGAGCTGTTCAATGTTATTTTCAAGATCACCAAGATGCCCAGAGAGTGGAGGGTCAGCACAGTCATCCCACTGTACAAAAACAAAGGGGATATTCAAGATTGTAATAACTTTAGGGGCATCAAGCTGCTCAATCACACTATGAAACTATAGGAAAGGGTGATTAAGAGAAGGTTACGAGAGGATGTAGAGATATCAGAGAACCAATTTGGTTTCATGCCAGGCAGGTCGACCATTGAGGCGATCTACCTCCTCAGAGGGCTCATGGGCTTATTCAGGGATAGAAAGGTGGATCTCCATATGGTGTTCATTGAACTGGAGAAAGCGTATGATAGAGTCCCGAGGGAGATATTGTGGAGGTGTTTGGAAGAGAAAAGGGTGTCGCCCGCGTACATCTGTGTAATCAAGGATATGTACGAGGGAGGGCGGACGTGTGTTAGGACACCGGGAGGGGTCTCCAATGACTTCGCTGTTAGTATGGGCCTACATCAGGGCTCCGCCTTAAGCCCGTTTCTTTTCACATTAGTTTTGGATGAACTCACTAGAGGAATCCAGGACGAGGTGCCTTGGTGCATGTTATTTGTAGATGACATCGTTCTTATCGATGTGACCAGGCAGGGGGTGAATGACAGGTTGGAGAGTTGGAGGCATACGCTGGAAGTTAGGGGTTTTCGGTTAAGTAGATCAAAAACGAAATACCTCCGTTGTTGTTTCAGTGGAAGGATAGAAGAGGGGGGAGAAATCACACTGGATGGGAGGGTGATACCAAATGTCGCTAAATTTAAGTATTTGGACTCGATCATCCAGCAGTATGGGGACATTGATGAGGATATTAGCCAGCAGATAAGAGTGGATTGGCAAAAGTGGAAGTCAGCGTCTGGGGTGCAGTGTGATAAGAGAGTGCCCCTAGGATTGAAAGGCAAAGTCTATCGGATGATAGTTAAACCGGCTGTTCTCTATGGATCGGAGTGTTGCCCTCTAAAAAAGACGCAGGTCCAAAGGTTGAAGGTAGCGGAGATGAGAACGGTCAGGTGGGTGTGTGGTTTTACGAGATTAGACAGAATTAGAAATGGAGTAATCAGGAGCCTAGCTGAAGTGGCCCCCATAAAGGAGAAGATGAGGGAATCGAGGCTCAGATGGTTCGGCCACGTAAAGAGGAGAAATGTGGCCGCCCCAGTGCGGAGGTGTGAGATGATCGACCACCCGGTGGAAAGAGAGGGAGGGGTAGATCGAACAAGAGCCTAGAGGAAGTAGTTAGAGAGGACCTAAGAGTTGCCGGTCTGACGGAGGACATGGCTCAGGATAGGAGGCTGTGGTGGGATAGGATTAAGGTCTCTGATTGTAGGAGACCGGCTCCGTAGGTGGCAATAGCTTCGGTGGGGTGGGGCGGGTAGGGTTTTGGTGTGCTTGTCTGCAGGTCGTACTTTTTTGGGATGTGACGGCATCAAGCACCCCTGGTTTGTTGAGGTATGTCTCCGCCCCCTGTTTATTTGCTCTCCGGACCCTTTTCTCCTCCTTGGTAATTGGTTTGCAATCATTTTCTCTTTAAACCTTTTTCTCAAAACTGTTTTGTGGGTCTTAAGGAATCAACCTCTCTATGGGTAGGAATACCGGTAGAGGTAAGGTTGCCTACAGCTGGATCTCCCAGACCCCGCGAAAGCGGGATCTACACTGGGAGGAGTTGTTGTTGTTGTTGTTGTTGTTGTTGTTGTAGTACTACATTTGATATTTGTTGTATTTTTGATCTTTGTTTTAACTTGCGTTATTAATGTTAAGGGCTTTATTGTTGCTATGCCAAACTTGTTGCCGAATGTAGAACATAAATTGTATGCAAGGCATGTGCATGCTAATCTAAGGAAGAAATAGAGGGGTTTGCAATATAGAGATGTGTTTTGGAGATTTGTAAAGTCTTCTAATGAGGTTTATTACAATAGGCATATTAAGCAGATGAAAGAGCTAGATGTTGGTGCACGGGAATTCCTAGAAAAAAGGACCCTGAGGATTTTTGTCAACTTTTCTTCAAAGCACATGCCAAATGTGATTAGTCGATAACAATATGGCCAATATATTTAATGCATTCATCATAGAAGAAAGGTTTATGCCCATATAGACTATGCTTGATAACATCTTTAACAAAGTCATGACAAGAGTTACTTTCGTCAGTCAATGGCAGATAATTTCCACCAAGATATATGTTTTGCTATATTGAAGAAGCAAGAGAAGGCTAGAGATTTATGTAGGTGATGGCATGCAAGTAGAGGAGGAAACGGTATTTATAATGTTATGCATGGAAGTAAAGGTTTTGTAGTTGACATTATGGAGAAGACATGTACTTATAATGCTTGGAGTTTAAGTGGTATCCCTTGTCATCATGCTTTAGCGGTGATGAGGGAGGAGAACATGGAGCCAACACAGTTTATTCATAAGTGCTACAGTACTACAATACTTAAGAAGACATATGCATATACTTTGAAGCCTATAAATAAACCAAACCTATGGTCTCTATGTGAAGATCAGCCAATAGTTGCCTTAGTTTTCAAACAGAAAAAGAAAGGAAATTATCAATTTAAAAGGAGGCCTAATGAAGGGAAAAGAAGACCTAAGAGTCAATGTGAAGTTGTATCCCGTTCAAGTGGTACCGTTAAGTGTTCACTATGTAAAGAATACGGTCATAACAAGAAGACATGTAAACAAAGGGTAAGTTAACTTTTTTTTTAATTTTTATCATCTTTTAATCTACTTTTATAAAAAAAAAAATAACATTTATTGGAGCTTCATTTCAGAACTCTTCTACTTGTGCATAATCTGCTTCTGCTGGGCCTGAAACTACATTTGGTGTTATCACGTATGTTGGAGCCACTCCTGGACATATTGTTTCTGATGTATCTACTTAGGCATCAACAACTGAAACTGCAAATGAACCTATTACTGAATAAGCTAACCATGAGCCTATTTCTGAAACTGCTTCACCTGAAGCTGCTGCAAAATTTTGGGACCCTACTGCTAAATCAGCTAGCCATGACTGTATGTTCTGTGCTTATCTACAAAGAACTAAGCTTCTAATGAGTAGATATCAGCCTTGGTATGTCATTAGTTCCCAGAACAGTATTACTTTTGCAAGATTAGATGAATGAGTTGCATATATTCAAGGCATTTTGCTCAGTTGCCTTTTTGTGTGTGTACAAGGCCTTGTAGTTGTCTTTCAGTTACAGTATGGCAGGTTTGGGTGTGGGTTTCCGTGTTGTCGCGTGGTTTGCAGGTAGTGCACACTTCTGGGACGACTCATTATTTGCCTACCTCTGCTAAGGTATGTTTCCTTCCGCTGCTTTATTGTTCCATGGTTTGGTTAGTTTCGACCTCCCTATTTTATTCGCGTAACCGTAGTTTTTCCTTTTAATATTTTCTCAAAAGCCATCTTCTACAAAATGTTTGCACAAAAATCTTATTTTTGTGGGTCTCGTGGAATCAGCCTCTCTACGGATAGAGATGCCGGTAGAGGTAACGCTGCCTATATCTGAATCTTCCCAGACCCCGCGAAAGTGGAACCCACACTGGGAGGTATTGTTGTTGTTGTTGGTTTGTACAGAGAGGCATGAAAGTGTAACTACTGCCCATTGATTAGTTTTTGTTGGTTTGGTAATTGTGACTACAAACACGCAAGCTTTTCGAAGGTTATATACTGAAGTATTATACACATTAATAAAGCTTTTACGGCAATCAAAATAATCTACTTTGCATGTTAGATTGCTAATATTCAACAAAATACTTCATTGCTTGAATAGTTGAATCATAATAATACAATTGCATTCCAATACTTCATTGCTTAGATCAGCATAATACATTTGCATTTCAGTTCAACCAAAATTCATTCTAATTCCACAGATGCAACAATCTATATTGGGTTAAGTACATTGAAGAGGCTCTAACATTACAACATGCAATTACAATAGCATTTCATCCTCCCCAAAAGTTGTTGATCTTGTGCAGTTTTCCTTCCATTTTACAGCATTCCAAGTGCACACTGTCCTGCAAAAAATGTCCTGCAAATACACATTGTCCTCTAAAAAATTTGCACCATCCTCCACCACCAACAGCTCCTCCAAACACCAAAACATTCTTCAAAACCCCCTAATTTGGCCATCACATAGGCCTTGCTCTACGCCTCCCAATAGAACAAACCCAATTGCAAATATAACGATAACCAACATCATCACAAGCATCATCACCCTCTCCCTATTTTGGTAAGCATGAATCTCTGTTTTGAGCATGCTGTTCATGTCTTTCATCCTCCTCATCTCTTTTTTTTCAATTTCGTTTTGTTGGATAAGATTTTTCAATTGCTCATTCTCTACAGCTAATGCATCATTCAGAGTCATCAATCCCACCACGGTTGACCTAACCCTATCACAAAAGGAATCATCAACCCAATCAAAGAAGTGACACCCCTCAGCCCTGTCAAAGCATTTACACCTTGCATATCTTCGAATTGGATTTTTCTTTGTCATGCTTGTCATAACCATACATCTCATACCACAATGACATATCCTCTCACAATTTGAAAAGCATGGGTAAGATTTGCAAGCATGTGCTAGGATTCTTCCAACGGAACTTGACATCTTCCACCACTCCAAGCAACAATTTTTCAAGGTTTTGTTGCTCGAACTGCAACAAGGAAAAGTAATTGCGAAGGAATTTTGATGATTACTGTGATCCTCTTCCTCAATTTGGCTTCCTAGGGTTTTCAAAGGTTTTAGGGTGGAGAAGATGAAACCGTTGGGAGATGGGGGGGGGAGAATTCGAATAGGTTTTGACTTTATTAGTTCTTCTCTCTCTCTCTCTCTCTCTCTCTCTCTCTCTCAATCTACTTAACAGAGTAACATAACTGGTTAAAAAAAAAAAAAAACCTCAATAACATGCTGTAGCCTGTTGAATAGGCCTGCGGTGGTAATTTTGGATCTCGGTTTAAAGGTTGATGGTAAAGTTGGGTTATAAAAAAAGTGGGTGGTAGTTTTGAACATAATTGAAACCTTGGTGGTAGTTTGATTCAGAAACTCACTTACAAGGTGATACATCGTTTTAAAACTTCCTACATACAGTAGCACTCTTTTTCCACTATTACCTATGGTTCATTCTTTTGTACCGATACCTATTACATTGAGTTAATTTCATCCTTATTGCCCCTTGCGAGTTAATTTGATCCTTATTGCCCCTTGCAGAATTTCCTTTTCTATTCTTCCCTTGCAGGTGGAGCAAATGTTATCCTGGTTGTGTCTCTTGCTGTTTGCAAAGCGGCAACTTAAGTTTATTTTAAGAAAAAAAAAAAAAAAGGGGGTCTTCTCTCCAAGGTGTGTGATGTTCCTTTCTTAGTAGGCTGTTTAATTAACTTGACTTCTGTACAAGCTAAAGACCCGTCTTTGTAGTTGTTTCTGGCCTCAGTCTTCTGATTTTCTGTAGTGTATTCAAGCTGATTTGATTCTTAATGTGGGAATACTGACTTCTATCAATTTTTGCTTCTCTTTGTAGGTGTTTGAAGGGTCCAAGCTGCCACTTAGCAGCTTTCATGTTTTGGAGGGGGGATGTTTTGAGAAAATATCTTATGGTTTTAAGTCTAGTTTTGGGGATTTAATGTTTCAACCGCTAATATGTGCTCAGTTTAAAACATAGATGAAGATAACATGCATGTCAACACAGATGAAGCTTCATTCGTCAACATCCCAGATGTCATTCACCATTGGAGTTTTCTTGTCCTTTCCCCTCTCCAAACTACCGCTGTGTCTAAACCATGCGAAAAAGGGGGGGGGGGGAACTTTGTCTGAAACTATCAAGTTCGTAATTAATAATCATAATTTAGTTATATACCAATTGTTAAGTTATTAAGAAATTTGTTATCTACACCTGTTAAAAAAAATTACCTATCTTCGGAGTGGGAGATTGACAATATGCTTCACAAGGTTTTGGTATGGAAACTAAAATCAGTAATTATATATGTGTAAGTCTACAATTGTATGAAATGTAAATCATGTATAACTATATATGATAATTTTTTATAAGAAAGCACATGTGATAATTTTTTATAATTTAAAAAACTTCTACTTTTACAATAGCTCTTCTAGTGTTTTTGCTTTATAAAATAAGAACTAGCAACAATTGGACACTTTTTCTTTTTTTAAAGATGGGTAAGTGTAGGTTACCCTTATTGAGCCCTATCTCAGAAGTACCCAACTAGGTTGGCGGCCCAAGGGAAGGGAGAAACGTGGACCTAAAGGAATGTTGGTTGCATAGCTCTATCCCCAAACAATTTGCCGGCCGTGAGCATTGTGGCTCGCCAGGTCCTCTCATTTAAGAACCAGCCGTAGTAGCAAATGATCGAGCCATCGAACACTTAATATTAAGTGTTCATTAGCATATTCGAGTATTACACATTAGATTACTTGATACAAACTACAAAAGCATTAGATTTGTTGACGATATACATTTAAATATAACAATTGGTTTCTCCCGTAAATAGTGTTAAGAGTTTTTCATAGGAAGAATTAAGATAGCCGCAAAGTGAATAAGTCAGTGCAAAGTGTCTACAAGGATAGGGTCGAGATTAGGTCACCAACTGCCAAATAGCCCATATTAAACAAAGGCAATAAAACACTATGGCCATACTTGGCAAACAGTTGTCAGCTGTTTAGATTAATTGTTAATTGTTTGAATTAGTTGTTTGTATTAGCTGTTTGCAGAAAAACTGTTTGATAAGATTAATTGTTTCTGATAAAGTTGTGAGAGAAAAAACTAATTCTGCAAAAAGCCCTTCTAAAAAGCTAATAGAATTAGCTTTTTCAAATTAGCTTTTTAGACCAAAAAAGCTATTCCAAAAAGTCATTTTATCAAACACCTAAATTAGCTTTTTGACTAGGTCAAACAGCTAATTTTGGTCAAAAAGCTATTTTTGGTCAAAAAGCTATCCAAAAAGTTTATCAAACACTCCCTATAAACAAGACCAATCAACTAAGAAGTCCATGGTAAACCTAAGCTAAACATTATTAACTCAAATTAATAAAACTAAATAATAATAATAATTAACAAAACAAATTGAAACATCAACCAATAAACAAATTAGGCAACAGACTAATAAAGCTAACCAAAAACTAGGGCTGTTAAAAGGTAACCCGACACGATTACCGACCCGAACCGAATACGAAATTAAGTGGGTGGGTTGACACATTTAGCCCGTCTAATTAATTGGGTTAGGTTCAGGTTGAGAATTTTGGTATGAAAAAATACCTATTTAACCCTTTAATTAAACGGATTAAATAAGTTGATCCGTTTACCCAATTACCATGTACTTTTGGAGGGCAATTGTGAAAATGTGGGGTTCAATCAAGTTGATAGTTGTTTTGTGATTGTTATTCTTGTGAATCATAGACAATTGTTGCATTATGATGCTATAATAAAGTCAAAAAATTGACTTATAATGCTCGGTAATCATATTTTAGTCCAAACATAAAGGGGGTAAACACATAACCGGATAATCTGAACCTGACCCGTTTATATTGAACGTATTAATGAGTAAATTTCAGGTCAACCTGTTTAAAAAATAAATTAGTACAAGTCAAGGTTTTCAATCCGTTTAATAAACGGGTTAGGTTTAGGTCGAGAATTTCTCAACCCGTTTAAGTTTGACAAGAATATAAATTCGATCCGACCTTACCTGTTTGACAGCCCAACCAAAAAGTATTAAATGAAGGCTAATGGGAAAGGAGAAAGAACAGAGATTACCTGGCATTCTTAATCCAAAGCTCTTGGGTTTTGCGGGTTGATTTGAGTCATGTTGTCACTTATTATTGACAAACTAAAGTAAACAACAAAGAAATTTTGATGAAAATAATTGCAGCAGCATGAATAAGGGAAGAAAAGAGAACTAGGAATGCATTTACATAAGAGAAAACAAAGGAACTACCACGACGACGGCAACAACAACAACAACTCTCAATATGGGTCCTGTTTTTATGGGGCATGGGGAGAGAAAAACAGAGGGGCTAAGAGTAGCAAATGGAGAAATAAGGTGATTGAGGGTGAGACACGATATTTGAGCACAATGAACAGGAAGTTGGTCATGTCGTGCCTTGGCTGGGCATGCAGCAACAACTTGGACACAACAGCCCTTGTTGATCGAGAACATTGGCATATTGGTTCTTTCCCGCTGTAAGACTATCTACATCATATCAGGAAGAATAAAGAATTTTTTATCGAAGAATTTAGAAAATTAAGGGTCTGTTTGGACCTAAGAAAGTAGCATGGAAAGGAAAAAAAATGAAAAATTAAAATTTTTCTCATGTTTGGAGTAAGGAAAAATGAATGGAAAAAAAAATAAGGTCGAAAAATTGAAAGAAAATTATGGAAATATAATGTCATATGTTTTCCTCCAAAATATATAAGGAAAACTGGTGGAAAATTTTTTCCTTCATGCCCAGATAGCGTTCCCCCGCCCCCACCCCTCACGCTTTCTCTCTCCTCGCCATTCTCTGTTTCCTCGCCTTCGCTCTCTCTCTCTCTTCGCCTACTCCAGCTTCGGTCTCTCCTCCAACCATTCTCCAGCTGCAAGCTCTATCCCGGCGACACTTGTGGATCCGGTAACACATACTCTCTCTCTCTCTCTCTCGCTTTCTTGCTCTCTCGCTAATGGATTGATCTAGGGTTTCATTGAGGGTTTAAGATTGGGTTTTCGTGAGATGGATGTTTGATTCACACTGTGTATATGATGAATTTGCTAAAGTTTTCATGATTGTTGGTGGGTAAGTTTCCGCAATTGTTTTCATTCTATCCCTGGGGTGGTTGGTGTTGTGAGCAGTACCTGAACCACATAACAGATGGGGTTCTGTGTTTGTGTAATTCGATAATGGCATGATGCATGTTCAAGAAATTGGAACGTGGGTTTTGTGAATTTAAATGTTGTTTTCGTAGTTTGTACTGATTGGTGAAGTTTAAAAGATTTGGACTTGATGTGAATGAAATTGGATGACATGGGTTGATAGTTCTTGCTGGGACTTTTGTGGGTTTTCTATAGATGTTAAGGTTGATGCCAAGGTGTTTGATGAAATGCTCAAGAGACTGTCTTTGTTGTCTATGTCGTTCTCTCTTGTGCTATGTTGGTTGCTTTTCCTGCTATGTTTGTGATCTCTGAATGAGAAACTAAAGAGGGGTTTCGTTGTTTCATGGTTTTTTGATAGGAGAGAGAAACAAGTTTTCATAATTTTGCCCTATCTTTACTGTGTTATGTGGTGCCTTATGTGTAACAGATTGAGTAGTCCATGGCGTCGAACAAGCCAAGAAACACTTCACTACCTCACGCCAATCGCCCCAAAGTGCCCACTGGCTATGAAGCGCTCAGCCTCCAATGAATGATCCATGAGAAGAAATTTGAAGCGCCTAGCTGTTGAATAGTCTCAGCTTGCGGATGACATCGAAGAGCAAGATGCAATTTTCAGGCCTTGGAGGAGTTTGTCTAATCCACAAGATAATATCAATGAAGAATATGAGCTAATATTATGAGTTACTTGAATCCACTTGGATCCAAAAAATAAATAAATTTCAATACAAACATATCAAACCTTTTACTATGTAGCCAACTGATGACTTGGATTTTTACAAATAGAGTTTTTGAGTGACAAATTCAAGGGGGTTAAAATTTTAACCAAAAATACAATAAGGATCATATCTATTCATGTTAGCAGATTTAAATTGCTGCTGAGCTTTTACCCAGATGGGTTCCGGGTATCTCCTCTCATTCTTTCTTTGTAATTGGATCCTCTTTGATTGTTCATGTTTGTTGTGCTTTTTGTCTGCTTAATTTTCTTTCTGGTTGTGAACTTCCTTTTGATTGTTGGAAATGGAGTTGCTACTTTTGGAAGCCATTTGTAGCTGTGACATGTTAACGACATAGATTTGAAAAGTTTTTTGGGTATTGCTATGACATGTTAATGAGCTGAAAAGTTTCGTGAGATAGATTGTGTACCACTGGTGCTGTGACAAATTCCTATTGCTTGCTGTTTGTTAATGAATACTACAAAGATTAGTATACTCTAAAAAGAAATAGCTCAGTATATGGCCCTATGTTTCTCTTGCTGTGTACTGCTGACAAACAGATTCTTATTTGCATGCTGCTGATGTTTCTCTTGTATTGCTGTCTCATGACTAGACACCATGTCTTGACATCTTGATTTCTCACATAATTTAGCCATGGTATTATTGGTCATTTAGATCTCCCCCTCTCTATCTTTACATCCTCCGCTCTTATAGTGACCATTTATTGAAGTCTTTTATTGGTATTCTTCAAACAAATTCATATTTGCGTGCTTTTGCTGATATTTCTCTTGTACTGCTGTCTCATGACCAAAAACATCTCTTGATATCATTACAATGTATTACATGGAGGAATGCATCATTGTTAGCTATTACTAGGCTAAAATCTAATCTCCTTTGATGTTATATTTATAGGTTGAAGGTTTGAGTGAGATATCACAAATGAAGGTCTATCAAGCTCTTTCAGCGGACCCTAATTCAGCTAGAGCGTTTCCTACTTGCCCAGTTGCTCGTCGTGAATTGTGGTTAAAAGTCAAATTTGGCAATGAGTTCTTGGAATAGCTTGGAATTTCGGAAATTTGGAGCTCTCATTCATCTCAACTCATTGATGTTATCGGTTTTGTTTATATTCTTCTTGTTTTCAAGTATCACTTTGAATTTTATGGATAATTTGATTTGAAGTTGTAAATTTCTATGGACTCTTGTAAACTTTTGAATTGTAGCAAAGCCAGAGAGTTTGTAGTAGAATTTTGCGTTGGAATGAGAAAGTTTGAAAGGTAACTGAATTGTATGTCTCCTTTATTTTTTATGGTGTTATTTTGAGGAGTTCCATTGGCATTGGCTAGCAAAGGGCAACTTTGAGATCACATTTTCATCTTACAAGATATATTTTTCTTTGCTTTATTCATTTTTTCAAGTCCAAACAAAGGAAAAAAAGTTGAGTAGAAAGTTTTTTTTTTCCCTTGTATTTTTTCTCTAATCCAAATAAGAGAAAGAAAATGACTTTCCTTTTCATTTTTTTTCCTCCTCATTTTTTTTCCTTTTAACTTTCTTTCCACCTTATTTTCCAAGGTCCAAACAGGGCCTAAAAGAACTAGAACTTCCAATGGCATGTGACGTGTATATTTGTTCTCCCCAAGAAACCCAATGATCAGATCGAGCATACCGCAAAGTTAGGGACTAGGGAGGAGGGACCTTAAATATCTATTAAGATACCTACTACATTTAGGTAACTTAGTTGGAGTCATATTTGTAAAGCCATAGAATTGGTTTGAGGAAGAGTTTTGCCCCATGTATAATTGTACTTTGTTTAGGTATGTATCATGTTTTGTTCATATATAAATACAAGGGAGTGGCCAAGAGAGGGCAGCACACACAATTCTCTCCAAAACTATACAATTCTTCACGGTATCAGAGCCTAACATAGAATAACCTACATCTGTGACAATACTATGGGCAAAGACGACACAAAGGATAAGGTGGTGATCGATTCCAATGATCTTAGATCCCCCTTCTACCTTTGTAGTTCGGATAGCCCCGAGAACATTATTTCCCCAATCATCCTGGATGGTGAGAACTATGCGAACTGGAGTCATGTCGTCACTAACGCATTATAATCCAAAACTAAATTTGGGTTTGTGAATGGTGATATCACAAAACCCGAGTTATCTTCCTCAGATGTTCATGCCTAGGAGAAGTGTAACTCTATGGTCATTGCGTGGCTATACAACGTAATTGATAAAAAAACTTCACCGTTCTGTCACATACGTAGAAATCGCGAGTCAAATTTGGACTGATTTGAAAGAAGGATATTCTCAGGCAATGAAATCAGAGTTCATCAACTGAGAAGAGAAATCACGCTCACTAACCAAGGAACAACTAGTGTGAGTGCATACTTTACAAAGCTCAAATCTTTGTGGGATGAACTCGATGCATACCTGCAGATGCCTCATTGCCAGTGTGTTAAAGATTTCAGCCTATTCAAATATCAGGAGTCCGAGAGAGTTCATCAGTTCCTCATGGGGCTCGACGGGTCTCGATTTGGTGTTGTCAGATCCAATATTCTCAGCATTGAACCGTTGTCCAACTTAAACAAAGTATACTCAATGGCTCTCAGAGAAGAACGACAACAGAATATGAGCCGAGACATGGAGATAACCCAGCCAACCGAGGCAGTGGCGTTCAAGGCAACAGCGGCCGCTAGAACATGAAACGAAAGTCGACCGAGATGTGCACACTGCCAGAAGCCAGGACACGAGAAGAGCCAATGTTTCGAATTAATCGGGTATCCCCCCAATTGGCAAAACGGACGACCTAATCCCAACAATCCGGGTCAGAATCGCTGTTGGAATCATGGACAGTCCGGCGATGACCCAAGCATACAAGGAGGGCACCATGGCTGGAGCACCACGCAAGATGCGAAGGTCACCAGCCTGGCTCACAACATCACCACCTTCAACTCACCTGCCAGTGGACAGGGGAGCAGTCGACGGGACCAGGAGATGGGCGAACAAGTTCAGAGGCTATGATAGCTAAGTATGGGGACTTTGCATCTAAGCAGGTAGAAGCTCCCTTTAACTCGTTTAAGAGAGAGAATAAAGAAAGAATGCACGGTAAGTTGTAGGTGCTTCACTCAGGGGCATCCTATCATGTGACTTTTGATTTAGATATGTTCGCTAATCTATTTAAGTTGCCTGAAGCAATAAAAATCCTTGCACTCAATGGACCGGTGGCTTTGGTTAAAGAAGAAGAAACTATTGATTTAGAAGTGGGCTAATTTTGAGACATGTGTTATATATTCTAACTTTTACCTGTAATCTGATATCTGTGCATAGATTGACAAAGGATGACAATTGTATTATTACTTATGGAGCCTATTTCTGTATTATTCAGGACCTCACCTGGAAAAAGTTGATTGGAGCGGATGAAATGAGAAATGGGGTGTACTATCTGAAGCATTGATGTGGGAGGAACTGCCTTTGTCTCACTTCATAACAAGGATCTAGTATTTGGCATCAGCAACTTGGGCATCCGTCAGTTGGTATTTTAACTTCTTTATCAGTAGACCTTAGCTTCAAGGTAAATAAAAATGTTTTTGGGTGTTGTGATGTTTGCCATAAGGCAAAGCAAACTCGAAATATTTTCTCGGTTAGTGAATCAAAAGCCAATAAACCCTTTGCACTAATACATTGCGACTTATGCGGATATTATCATACACCAAGTCTAAATGGGTGTCATTAATTTTTATGTATTGTTGATGAGTATACACGTGTTATTTGGGTGTATTTGCTACACGATAAAATGGAGGTGCATGAGAAAATTGTGAACTTTTGCTCTATGGTATGGACCCAGTTTAATATTTGTGATCAGAGGGTGCGTAGCGATAACGGGAAGGAGTTCACAAATCGTCCTCTCTATACCTACTTTCATGAGCATGGGATTATTCAAGAAACCTCATGTACCGACACGCCTCAAAAGAATGGGCAAGTTGAACGGAAAAATTGTCATATATTCAATGTCACAAGAGCACTATGATTTCAAGGTTTCTCATCCATTACTTTTTGGGGTGAGTGTGTCCTCACGGCAGCTTACCTTATAAATCGTACCCCTACAAAATTGCTTGCATCGAAAACTCCTTGTGAGGTTTTGTTTGGTGTAAAGCCTAGCTACGACAATATTAAGATTTTTGGTTATTCATGTTATGCTCACAATCATGGAAAACACCGTGATAAATTTGATGCTCAGGCCACTAGGTGCATTTTCTTAGAATATCTATTTGGCTAAAAAGGATGGAAATTATATGATTTGGACACTCATAAGGTATTTGTGTCATGAGATGTGCTGTTTTACGAAACCTCCTTTCCATTTGAAGCTCCTGACCACCAACATCCTCAGAATGCACTGCGTTTGCCCATGGGAGCCCATCAGCAGTTGAGACAGTAGTCCAATCCGTTCCTCATTAGCAAATTCGGCCTTGTGAGGATGAGAGACCGCAGCCTATCTCGGTTGGGCCTCGGCCTGCTCGTTAAGTACACAGTACCAACGCTCCTTCTGTTGATTAGGAGCCCAACTCTAGCATTTCTTCGACTAGGAATAGGAGTCTACTCCTCTTCTCACCGGCCCCATGGATCCAGGCTCGATTGCTCCTGAAGTCAGCACAGACCTCGTCTTCAGTAACGAACTAGGCCATGGACACAATCAGCTCTCTTTAGCCATGGATGGGCCTTCCAACGTCAGACCTCAATGCCAACGATGACCTCCTGCACATCTACGAGATTATGTGTGTAATGCCATTACACACCCCGCCTCACAACCGTTTCATGAAGGCTCTTCAGGTACTGAATAGTCTTTATCTCACTTCTTTAGTTATGATGCTTTTTCTCCTACTTATCGTGCATTGCTTACATCAATTACATTTCACTTTGAGCCCCAGCATTTCTCCCAAGCTGTTTGAATTTCTCAATGGTGAGAAGCCATGGCACGTAAGGTTTCCGCTTTAGAACACAGTCATACTTTGGTGTTTGCATCTCTTCCTCCTGGGAAACGGGCACTTGGGTGCAAGTGGGCGTACAAAATCAAGTACCACGCCAATGGCAGCATTCAGCACTACAAGGCACATTTAGTGGTACTTAGCAATACACAGGTTAAAGGGGAAGATTTTACTGGAACTTTTGCTTCCATCGCCAAGATGGTTACCGTTAGCTGCTTACCAACTGTTGTTGTGTCACAAGGATGGCCACTTCATTAGATGGATGTTCATAATGCATTCTTAGATGGCAATCTTGATGAGGAAGTTCACATGAAGCTACCGCTAGGCTTTCATCCCCCTCAAAACCATCTGTCTGTAAGTTAAAAAAAATCTCTCTATGGCCTTTGCCAAGCACCCTGACAATGGTTCTTTAAGTTAGCTTCTGCCCTCTCCACTT
>JAKOGI010000026.1:1597316-1764816 GCA_029747015.1 Carnegiea gigantea
GTAGGGCCATGTGAGTCAAGCCCACAATTCATGCGCGAGCCAAACACGAGGAAACGTCGTCTTCCAAAGCATCTTATTAGAGATGGGCGTGGGGCGGGTTTTGGGGTTGGACTGTACCCATAATTACATGTATATTCGCATCCACATGCTTTGGGTTTAGAAAAATAATAATCCTTGTTAAATTTTTTTGTATCAATGCGGCTAATTAACAAAGAGTCATACATATAAGTTCAAATGATGTTCCATCCCAAAACCAATTGGCAATAGGTGGAGTAACTCATAAGCTTATATACATGCTCAAGCTTTTCAATTTTATTAATGTGGAACAACACTCAATTTCGTATTCTTTATATTTTTTATCAATGTGGGACAATACCTACTTCCATACTCCAACATGCTCCCTCACGTGTGGGCTACTAACAAGGCCCAACACATGCACACAATTTTAATCAAACGAGAATGGTGGCAAATCAAGATCGAGCACCTGCTCTGATATCATGTTAAAGAACCATCTCAACCAAAAGGTTAAGCTGATGGTTGAAGGCCCAAGAATATGTTTATACTCTAACAATCATGCATGTATTCTCTTCTTCACGAGACTAATCGGATCTGCACACCCAGATATCTCCACAAAGCAGGTTTAGCTGTCGCTTCTGAACTTCGTTTGGTTCCAACAACTAATGGGTTTATTTCGAGTCTGGTAAGAGAGTCTCTTTTCTTGCCATACACTCGAGCTCAACTTAATTGTAGCAAGCCAAAAGTCTAACTTTTTCGTCAGTCTTTGAATACCAGACCATATCTGCTTTGGCGCCATGACAATCTCACTCGAATTATGATGACCCCATTTGGTGAAGTAATCGCTAGCTACCAAAAGAACAGTAGGATTTCTCTGGTTTATGGGTTTTATTTGGGTCCACATAGGATGTATAACTTGTTATCCGTATTTAACCCATATTCACATATGTTTGACGAGCAATTCAAGCGATACCAACAACAAATAATGCCCAACTAGACTTACTAAAGTTGAAGTCACAAGTAAAAAATTCACTTTTTTATCTCCACGTAAATGAAATTTGGCATTTAAAGTTCATTTTACAAGTAATTGATGAGACACCAGAATTTGAATTATACCAAGCTGATGCACTAGGGCATGAAAGATCAGGGGACAATATGCTAGGAAGTACTAATTCTTGTAGAATAAGAAAATGCATGCCTTAGCCAAAATGGCATTTCAGAGAAAATTTTGAAACTGTACAGCATTTATCCCTATTGGAAGCAAAGCAAAACATCAGCCCCTAAGTAAGCAACGTACAGTTTGAGTCGTTTGACTATCCCTTAGGTTCAGAGAATCATACCCATGTAGTTAATGGCCACAATCATCAATTATGTGGGAAGAATTACACAACCTCTTGACGAAAAGGGCAGTCAGAACTATGTGGAGACGAATCCTCAGATTTTTCGCTTTTGGCAACCGAATTTTTCTGATGCAAACAGCGAGATTTCCCATAGTATACTTCGACTGCTGGTTAGAAGAACCTGGATTTATCGGGATGTTTAACAAGGAATGGGTGCAGTTGACTGACATGTCGTTTGACAGAAACCTGAAGGCACTCAAGGCCCCTTTGAGAAAGTGGAATTTGGACATATTGATCTAGAGACTGAGTCTGATTTCTGCAGTTTTACAAAAGGAAGATGTAGGATGCACAGAGACTTAGTTTGCTCGGTGTGATTGATTTGTAATGCTTGCTTTAATTTGGTCTGTGTTGCTTTGCTTTCGTTCCTCGGTCGTTAAGGTGGAAGGAATTTCATATAGCTCTTTTTTCTAAAAAGTTGCTGCTACTAAGCACACCCTCTATGCAATCATAATTATTATATTGGGTGCAATTTCGCTTCATTTTAAAATAAGGTTAAAGAGGAGTTCACCTGAATGAACCATTTGGATCAACCTAATTCATTAACAAGTCGGTCGTTATCCAACCCAACCCTATTTGTTAATAGACCCCTTAACCCAATCGAACTCCGCAAATTATATTTTGCACTGGCGACATCAGGCAAAGTAACACACCCTACACATGTTGACGTGATTGCGCATGTCACTGATAATACACACAAATGTATTTCTAACGTTCATCAAAGATGACACTCGCACACCGCAAACATAAAATCGATGTTTACCATGTATCCTAACACTTGGTACACCATGTGTTATGCTTACATGTTGGTATATATGGACATAAAATACTTTTTTTGAGTTGTTTAGTTTGTTTCTCTATCTTCTTCTTCTCCTTCTTTATAATTTTTTATGACATTGATAAACAAATTAGACCTCATCAAACTAATTATTTTATACTTGTAATACATATGGTGAATATCTGCTCCATTAGAGCATTCCCAGCTAGGAACACACGTTCCTGGCTGGTGGGGTCCCACGCCACATGTCCTCAACTGTTTTGCTTGATTTGCAATTCCCACGCGTGGAGGATCGGGTAGGCGTTCTGTCTCCCGTTTCTCTTTTTTTTGCCATTTTGTGCATTTTTTTATTTGTTCTTTTTTTTTCCTTCTAAAAAATATTATTTGGATTATTAAAAAAAACCGTGTGTTATAAAATGGGTCAATTATAAATATTTTATTAATTGATTTAAGTTGGAATTCCATGGTGAAAAAATATGAGTTCTAAAAGGTTAGAACTTTTACTAACGTGGCAAGACAGAGTTTCAAAATATGGAATGCGCTTACATTAGCCTCATATTTGGTGAGGCATTCTACACTATAAAGATTTTTTTAAAAAAAATTGTATTAAACCATATTTTTTTAGGAATAAGTTTATAGAAAATAAAAAAGAGCGTATAATTCACTCAAATTTTTTCTCTTTTTCAATATGAGGCATTCTACACTTTAAAGATTTTTTTAAAAAAAATTGTATTAAACCATTTTTTTTGGGAATAAGTTTATAGAAAATAAAAAAGAGCGTATAATTCACTCAAATTTTTTCTCTTTTTCAATAAATCCCACGGAACTGAATTTATCGAGCATTCACATTGTGTTGTGTGTTTATATGGTGAACGTCAATAGGGCTTGGTGTGCATGGATTATAATATATACGAGGCATGCCTTATTACGCGCCCAGTAACACATGACATGAGATCAACACACCGCGGTTGGGTGCTTGTTTTACTTACCAGAGTACAGTTTCTATGTACCCCCACGTCTCTAATATAACGGCTGAACAAATCCAACCAGCCGCCTACCTTTCTAGTCCCGTACATGCTTGTTCAATATAGTTGTCCCATGTATGCTTCTGTGTCCCATGTTTTACTTACTGTGGTTACAACACTTTAAGACTATAGGCCCTATTTGACAAGCATATGTTATCTGTTTATATTTGTTGTTAGTTGTTATCTGTTTGAGTTAACTGTTTGTATTAGTTATTTAAATTATCTGTTTGTTGAAAAACTATTTGGTAAAATTAGTTATTTCTGATAAAATTGTAAGACAAAAAGTTAATTATTCAAAAAACTCTTCCAATAAACTCATAAAATTAGTTTTTTCAGATTATCTTTTTGGACCCAAAAAGCTCTCATAAAATACCCTTTCACCAAACACACAAATTAACTTTTTCACTGGGTCACAACACTTCAAGACTACGAGCTCATTGCAACTCCCGAAATCAATGGTGTAGGATCAGGACTCAACCCAAAAAAAGGGTAGCTCCTACACTGGATATTGGGATTTCTTTCTTTCTTTCTTACATGCAACTTCGGCCCTGTTCTTTTCGGTAGGAAATTACAGGTGTGGGATGGGTGAGAGTGGTATATTTTTTAAGTGTAGGAAAGGGAGGAAGGAGTGGAAATGAGTTGAATGAAATAGGAAAGTTGATGAAAGTTATGTAATTTGTTTTTTAATGTAATTTTTTATTTGTGATAATAATTACCGATGATAAAAAAAATTTTTAAACTGAAAAATATATTTTTCTATGTTGATTCAGGTACGAAATATTATTTCGTGGCTATTATTACCCCAAAAAATTGTAATTTTCATTATTCGTAAAACAAACTACAGATTTTTTTTTCCATGTATTAACCAAATACGAACAAAGAAAAAACATACACATATGTTCAGGCCTTGTTTTTTCGTTGGTAAATCCAAATTTACCAGTCTCAATCAACTCCAACCCACTTCACGTCAACTTCAACTAATTTTAATCTACTTCAGCCGACTTCAATCAACTTCAAGAAATTTCCCACTATTTTAACCAACTTCTACACATTGTACCCAAAAAAAAAAAAAAATCAATCCACTCCAACCCACTTCAACCCACTTCAACAAAAACATACCCACTTCAATCTAGTTTAACTCACTTTAATTAAAAAACACCTACTTCAACCTACTTTAAACCAACTTTTATCAATTTCAATCAACTTTACGCATTTACCAACCCATTTTTCTTAACGAAAAGAAGAAACCCTTATTACATGAAAAACAATCATCTATAATTTGTGCAAAGAACTTCCAATATTTTGTTACTAACGCACACGAAAAAAAATATCTACCCAAAATACACGTACAATATATCTATACTTCCTGTTACGAATTACAAACGCCACAAAAAAAATTTACACGTTCCTTCATTATGCTAGAACAAACATCTGCAAATTTGGCCCCAAATTACGATGAATGAAACATAAATATGTTACACATACAACAACAACCATCTACGCTTTGGTAACCTACAATAAATATTTCGCAACTAACACAAAAAATAAATAAATTAAGCATCTCTGCCATATACAAAATCAAACCCAAAATGTCTACCATTCACAAAGAACTACCATTTGCTTAACAAAACAGGAAAAAATTATAATTTCTTCAATATATATAACAAAAATTACGTCATCTACAATTTCTGGCACAGCTAACAAATATTTCCATAACATCCGAAAAATGAATAAAACTTTTCATAATTGTTAGCAGACTATTCGTACACACAATTACATAAATTATAAAAGTTTTCAAATATGAAAAATAATAGTTATACGTAGAAGTGGGAAGGAGTGGGTGAGAATGAGAAGGAGTGATATTCTTTTTAAAGTGTGGGAATAAATGGGAAAAGGAGGAAAGGAGTGGGTGGGGTCTATTAAACTACGAAAAGAATAGGACCTTCGTATACATACATCAAAACTAGAGCATTCGCAAGTATTTTACTCCCACAGACTAGTTGAATTTGAAACAGAGAGCCAACCAACTTGAGCGCATTGGCCTCAAGCGTCTTCAATGGGATCCCAAGTCCCATTTTCGCTGACCTATGAGGAATTTCTGATGCGACACAGCCAAAAATGAAACGACAGGCGACACTAGAAAAACAGTTACCCATACGAACAAAAAAAAAAAGACGTAGGTGATCATTTCTTCAGATCATCCACAGCAAAAAGAATGAAACATGAGATTGGTTATCTACAATATAGACCTCCCCCCCCCCCCCCAAAAAAAATGTTTTTTTTTTTTACTCCGCCAAGGGATACCTATGATGCCCTACTAGGTGTAAATTCATGTGCAGAATTGAACTTTCTCAACAAGCAATAAAACTATCCAATTTCTCCATCATGATTGAGTTGACGACATTCTTGACAAAGAGATAGAAACATTCTCTACAAGAACTAGGCATTAGAGTAGACCTGCTGAGTTGCTGAATTTGATCGCGATGGTTACATGCTAATGTTGGGAAGGAGCGAACAATTTTACGATGCTGAAAACCACAGGCAGCTAAAATCGTATGTGTCGAAACCCTTGCGATGTCCTTGAATGCATCAGCTCCTGCATTGAAATGAAAAGCAAAGAAAACAGAGCTAGAGCAATCAATGCCATTATGCCAATAGGTCATATAAAAAAGAACAGTAAAAAGATTTTGGGCTTATTGTTATTTCTTAAGACTTCGAGGACACAAATATCACATGTTCTAATGTTACGTTACATTCAGCAACTCTAATAAGTTATCATAGAAGCATAATCCTTCGCATCTTTGCCCCTTGATAACACCATTACAAGATATAACTGATTAAAAAAGATAGAGAAGTACAGTAAATTCTCAAGGCACAACTACAGTGCGTCTCCATTCAAATACAAGCAACTATTCTGCTTTTCTTTTTCCTTTTTTTTTGGGGGGGCGGACATTATGAGGGACTTGTTATTATTGTCCATCAGATACATGTGAACGAGAGAAAGACATGTAACCAGAATTCAGAAAGAAGAAATAACCAGTACCTAATCGCCGGTCTTTACTTAGAAGCTTCAGGTTAAGCTTGACAAGGGATTGGATCTCACTCTTTGCCTCATCATCTTTAGTAATCTTACCAGAGGTTTTAGCCCCAATTTTACTGGGACATGCAGATACTTCTCGGTATAGATTGCCATGAGACGCATTATAAGCATCTGTCACATGTCCAGTTGGATATATTGAACAGCCAGCACCCACACATTCATCAAAGGCATTCAACAACCCTCTACCTAGCTTTTGTACAGAAGGAAAGCCTGCTCTGTTGTTACAAAAGTCAGCTTGAGCAGAGATTTGTGCCCCTGCCTGGCTGGTGGTACAATTATCTGCATCCCTGACTCGTTTGTCAGGGGGTGTAGACATTTGCTTATTGCATATATTGGTGCCTGATATATCAGAAGTCCCTGCCATTAGCCTCGTGGGAGATGTCAAGCAGATATTGTCAGTGACGCCTGCCTCAGCCTCACTGATGGCACAATTGTCTGCGCTCCTAAATTGTTCTTGAGGACGATTAGGTATTTCCTTCTTATGCAGCTGCATGCGAGATACATTAGAGGTTTCTGCTTTTGGCTTATGCGAAGATGTTGAGCAGGCAAATTCATCATTAAGGAAAGTGGGTAATCCTATGCCAGCTCTATCATGCTGAATAACATCTTGTACTGGAGTTTGTACATTTCTTGGCAAAGATAATTTTGAAATATGGAAGTTCTGAGATTTGCCGCTGGATGTGCTAACAGCTCTTGGGACAACACTCGGAAGTCGATGCTTTCCTGACCTCTCAGGATGCCTTTGACTTGCATTGTCATGTGGGCTCTGCATTCTTAATGCACAGGAACTTACATCCTTTCTTCCAAATGGTACACATTGTGCTGCGACATTATATGTCTTTCCAGCAGCTGCTTTACAGGATGCCGCCTTAGATTTAGATGGGCTTTTTGACTTACCAACATGCTGCATTGACTTTGCAATGTTCATCAATTTCCAAGCTTTGTCAACATCATATGGATTATTATTGACATTGGACGAAGTATCTTGCGCCTTTGACTGGACAGAGCTTGGAGTTGAAATGGAATACGATTCACGTGATCTTTCTGCACATTTTGCAGTGGCATTAGTTTTTCCACCATCTTTCCTTCTGGAACCCAACAAACCTGAAGAGAAGCTCAAGGATCCAGTTCTAAAGGCATCCCAGTTGTCACGGAGAATATTTATATGCTGACGAACATTTCGGCAATTGTGCAGGGTCCTTGCACTTGATTCTGTCACATCAATTTGTGGTTTTAAATTACCTCCTGAACTTTCTAAGCTTTCTGCATGGGCATTGTTTGCCCTGCCAGAGGTAATAGTTGGACAAGAAAACTTCTTTGTAGGAGAAACCAACTTCCGAAGCCTAGCAACACCACGCTCAGGCTTAGTTGTCTCCACTGGCTCCCTTACTATGTCAAATATTGAGACTGAGCCTGTTGTTGTTGGTTCTTCACCAACACATTTTGAAGTAGCTGAACTATCCACATTATCATCCGAATTATTCACAGTATCATTCATTTCACCATCATCCTGTTCAGCCTGTATAAAAGCACAATCTCGGCAATACCAATCACCCTCAGGTACGGTGAAACCAAGTCCCACACAGTAAGTATGCCCAGGTGAGTCACAAAGATCGCACAATAGAAGAAGACTTTCATCAGCTGTACCATTGCAAACAGTGCAGTGCACTTGTGCATATGGATCAACAGGCTCCCCAAAAGGATCATATATCTACAAGCAAAAGGGTGACCAATCAGGAATGATCTCAAAGCAAATTGAGGAATCATTGCCAAATGTAGATACCACACACTTTGTTCTCCCCAAACCCAACTCCAAAGGCAACTAAAGGAACTATAAATACTGGCAAGGCACTCACTGATAAAAACACTTTGTATGAAATGTTCATCACATGTCAATTCTTTAGCTCAACATCTATGTCATATAATATAAGCATCACTAAAAAAGAATAGTTCTACCAATGTCAACAAATTTAGACAGGCAATTTGAGGATCCATAAAATTATATGCATGTTCATACATGACAGAAATGCTTGGTACAACAGTCTCATTTAAGTCAATTTTGGCTGACATATCTTATCCATTGCCACATAGCTCCTATGTCCAACAAAAAGGTGGTACATACTTCCTACCCAAGCCAACATTTTCAGTTTTCCATCACCATTCTCCTAAATCACCATCCTCTGGAAAACCCATTCTTCAAAATCAAAACCTTCCACCAGAACAAAACAAAAAGAATGACAAACTCCCATTAACCTACCTAAACTAACATAAAATCACTTCCATGATCAAACTCGAAGTTGTACAACAAATCACCAGAATCCTTAAATTCATCACACCCAGAACAAGAAACCAATTACAACACTAAAAACCAATTACCATACAACACAAACAGAACAAAAAAAAAAAAAATTCAAAAATTTACCTGATCGCGAACAGGAATGCGAACACAACCATCACCAATAAATGTCCCATCCTTTCTCATACGACGAATGGTACTAAACCGACCCCTACAAAGGGGGCACCGAGACTCAATTTTTGACCATTCAATGATGCAAAGGAAACAGAAATAGTGGTTGCAGCTGTCGATGAGGCCTCTGACGGATTTCCCCTCCTCCGAGAAGCAAACACCGCAGTTTTGCGGCGGTAAATCGACCGGAGATTCGTAGACATCGTTGTCTTCGTCGGAAATTGGAGCTTTGCCTTTGTCCGAAGAGGGTGAAATTGGAGGGTTTAGGGTTTCGGATTCGATTTTCGGGCGTTTGTTAGGGGAGAAATTGGGGTCTAGGCTTTCCATGGCGGGTGACGAATCATGAGTGAGTCGGTCACTCGGTAGTTTATGTCATCCTATGTCTAAACTTGGACCTCTAACAGTTAGCACAAAACTAACCGAGGTAGCACTTATGTTCAAAACCACCATTTATTTTTTTTGTAACCCAATTTTATCATTAACTTTTAAACTGAGGCCTAAAATTATCACCCCAAACCCATGTGACCGGCTGCAACAGGTTATTAAAGTTTTTCTTTTTTATTTTAAAGTAGCTATATTACTCTGTTAAGTAGACTGAGAGAGAGACAAAAGAACTAATAAAGTCCAAACCTATTCGAGTTCCCCCACATTCCCCCAACGGTTTCATCTTCTTCACCCTAAAACCTTCGAAAACCCTAGGCAGCCAATTGAGGAAGGGGATCACAGTAATCATCAAAATTCCGTTGCAATTATTTATCCCCATTCTAGTTCGAGCATTAGAACCCTGAAAAATCGTTGTTGGAGTAGTGAAAGATGTTAAGTTCTGCTGCAACAAGCCCAGCACATGCTGGCAAATCGTGCCCGTGTTTTTCAGATTGTGAGAGGATATGTCATTGTGGTATGAGATGTAGGGTTATAACAAGCATGACAAAGAAAAATCCAATACGAAGATATGCAAGGTGTAAACGCTTTGACAGGGCTGGGGGTGTGACTTCTTTGATTGGGTTGATGATTCCTTATGTGATAGGGTTAGGTCAACTATGGTCGGATTGATGAATCAGAATGATGCAGTAGCTACAGAGAATGAGCAATTGAAGAATCTGCTCCAACAAAACGAAGCTGATAAAAAAGAGATGAGGAGGATGAAGGACAAGAACAGCATGCTCAGAACAGGGATTCATGCTTACCAAAACAGAGAGAGGGTGATGATGCTTGTGATGATGTTGGTTATCGTTATATTTGCAATTGGGTTTGTGTTATTGGGAGAGGGTAGAGGAAGGCCTATGTGATGGCCAAATTAGGGGTTTTGAGGAATTTTGATGTTTAGAGGAGCTGTTGGTGGTGGAGGATGGTGCAATTTTTTTGAAGGACAATGTGTATTTACAGGACATTTTTTGCAGGACTGTGTGCACTTGGAATGCTGTAAAATGGAAGGAAAACTGCTCAAGATCAACAACTTTTGGGGAAGATGAAATGCAATTGTAATTGCATATTGTAATGTTAGAGCTTCTTCAATGTAGATTGTTGCATCTATGGGATTAGAATAAATTTTGGTTGAACTGAAATGCAATTGTGTTATGCTGATTTAAGCAATGAAGTATTGGAATGCAATTGTATTATTTTGTTTCAAGTAAACTCAGTATTTTGTTGAATATTAGCAATGTAACATGCAAAGTAGATTATTTTCATTTTCATAAAAGCTTCATTAATGTGTATAGTGCTTCAGTATATAACCTCCAAAAAGTTTGCGTCTTTGTAGTCACAGTTACCAAACCAACAAAAACTAATGAATGGGCAGTAGTTCATGCCTCTGTGTACAAACCAATGAGATCAAAAATGACATAGTTGCTATTTCAGGGCATTATACACACAAGAAAAGACAAATGAGCAAAATGCTTGAATATATGTAACTCATTCATCTAATCTTACAAAAGTGATACTGCTCTGGGAACTAATGAGATCCCGAGGCTGATATCTCCTCATTGGAAGCTTGGTTCTTTGTAGATAAGCACAGAACTTACAATCGTGGGTAGCTGATTCAGCAATAGGGTCCCAAAACTGTGCAGCAGCTTCAAGTGTAGCAGTTTAAAAATAGGTTCGTGGTTAGCTAATTCAACAATAGGCTCATTTGCAGTTTTAGCTGTTGATGCATAAGTTGATACAACAGAAACAGTATGTCCAAGAGTGGCTCCAACATATGTGACAACACCAGATGCAGTTTCAGGCCTAGTAGAAGCAAATTGTGCACAAGTAGAGGAGTCTTGAAATGAAGCTCCAATAAATGTTTTTTTTTATTAATAAAAGCACATTAAAAGATACTAAACATAAAAAAAGTTAACTTACCCTTAGTCTACATGTCTTCTTGCTATGACCGTATTCTTTACATAGTGAACACTTAGCGGTACCACCCTGAACGGGATACAACTCCATGTTGGCTCTTAGGTCTTCTTTCCCTTCTTCAGGCCTCCTTTTAAACTGATAATTTTCTTTCTTTTTCTGTTTGAAAACTGGGGCAATTATCGGCTGATCTTCACACGGAGACCATAGATTTGGTCCATTTATAGGCTTCAAAGCATATGCATACGTCTTCTTAAGCATTGTAGTACTATAGCACTTATGAATAAACTGTGTTGGCTCCATATTCTCCTCCCTCATCACCGCTAAAGCATGATGACAAGGGATACAACTTAAGGTCCAAGCCTTAAAAGTACATGTCTTCTCCATAACGTCAACTACAAATCCTTTACTTCCATGCATAACACTATACGTAGAATTTCCTCCTCTACTTGCATGCCACCACCTGCATAAATCTTTAGCCTTCTCTACCTTCTTCAATATCGCAGGATATCTTGGTGGAAATTATCCACAATTGACTTCTGGAAAGCAACTCTTGTCATGACTTTGTCAAAGATGTTATCAAGCATAGTCCATATGGACATAAACCTTTCTTTTATGATGAATGCATTAAATATCTCGGCCATATTGTTATCGACTGAGTCACATTTGGCATATGCTTTGAAGAAAAGTCACGAAAATGCTTAGGGTCCTTTTTTTTCTAGGAATTCCCATGCACCTACATCCAGCTCTTTTATCTGCTTAATATGCTTATTGTAATCAACCTCATTAGAAGACTTTACAAATCTCCAAAACACATCTCTATATTATGAACCCCTCCATTTCTTCCTTTGATTAGCATACACATGCCTGGCACACAATCTATGTTCTACCTTCGGCAACAAGTTTGACACAACATCAACAAGGCCCTTAACATTAATAACACAGGTTTAAACAAGGATCAAAAATACAAAAAACATCAAATATAGTAATGGTTGCAAAACTGAAATACTTCATAACTGATAATAAGTAAATTACTATAATTAAACAGTGAATATGAGTTGAAACATAAATAGATATACCTTTTGTTGATCTGACATAATAGTCCATCCGTGTACATCTTCCATTCCTAATTCATCCACCAGGAATTGCATGAACCAATGCCATGTTTCTTTATCCTCTCTTTGAGTCACACCTCATGCGATGGGGTACATTTGGTTGTTCGCTTCTCAACCTACTGCAGCCAAAACTTGTCCATTCCATGACCTTTTCAAAAAACATCCGCCAGTGGTCAATACTCTTCTACACCATTCTAAAAATCCTTTCTTCAAAGGACCTAGACATATATAGAGACTCTTGAACAAATAATTGTCATTTCCATTATTTTCTACCGCAATCTTAAGTGTGGAATCCTTATTCTTGCTCAGCAGCTCATTTGTATAAGCTCTTATCATGCCACATTGGCCCTTGTAATCCCCTAGAATTAATGTCAAAGCCTTTGCTCGAACTCTAGAACATTTAGACATAGTAGCCATGTAATTGTACTTCTTCTCAATCAAGTTTCTTAGCTCTCTCACCTTTAAGCTTGGCTGAACCCTCAATGTCTCCATGTATTTACGTGACAACTATCTAGTTGACATCTTCCTTTTGCCTCTCTTAAAGCTAAAAGGGATGCACCTATGAGGATTAGGCATTTTTTTTTAATTTGAAAAGATTGCTCACGTTGCGGTTTAGATGCCCACAAGAACCGCTCAGATCCCTCTCCATTGCAAAATGCTTGAAATCTTTTTTTGTCACTATGTGTTATCCTAATATCAAGCCCTTCATTATACGATAGTCCTCAATGGCTTCTCTAAGTTGCTCCTTATTAATGAACTTAAGGCCTACTTCTAGCTCCATTCCCTTATTTGATGAGATGACATTGTATTGAGGGTATGTCATTGTTTTTTTCTTTTTCTGCTTCCTCCCTTTGTTACCATCATCATCATCACTTTCACTACTACTTACAGGGCTACTTGCATCATCAGAATCTTGGTAGTATGCATATATATCATCAAAAGCATTCCTTTGTCCCCAATTCTTTTAGTTTTTAGCCCTAAGTCCATCTAAATCAGCAACCATTTCATCATGCATCCTCTTTTTTCCCCCCTCTAATCCGAGCTACTTCCTCATCTTCAATTTCAGACCTATACCCCTCATACTTATCATCAGCCATACAATCACTATCACCATCATTTGATTCATTATCATTGTTGGTAGATGCAACACTCTGAGGTTCATCATTATGCTCAACATACAAGGATACATATTCAAAGCTTTTGCTAAGCACAATCAACTCACGTACTTGTTCATCACTTACAATAGACACTAACCTATCTTCAAATGGTAAATTTGGCTTCCTATAGTATATTTTCTTAATCCTTCTTTCACTATACCCCAACTCAATAACAATGCCCTTTATGTTATCAACACTTAAGTAATTAGTGTCACATTCAACCTTTTTCATCTCCCCCAAACCATACACAAGATTAGGAATTTTCTGAAAACAACCTCCATGGTGCACATGTAATACACTTTTGACTGACATTTCTGCAAATGTATTGGAAATACAACAATTTAAAATGTAATTTCAGAGAAACTTATATATAAAACAGGGCATTTCGGGGTTGGGGTAACAAAGGTGTTAGATTTAAAAAAATATGTCATCAAATTTGCAACCAAAAATTACATTTGCTTCATCCTTCTAGGTCCATGTCATGATGGTGTAATATTCATCACTGAGAATGAGATCCCGGGATGCTCTGTATTTTTTTATCCTTTTCTCAAAGGGAATGCTCTGTTTTTTTTAAAAAAATCAAAGGAGATGCTCTGTTTTTACTATTGATTTATCCGAAAAAATGTGTGAAAGCGAAATGAGGGAGGAGAAAGAAAAACAGATTTCATAAAAAAAAAGTGAATACTTATTGTTAATTTAAGTTTAATAGAGCATAATTTGATTTTGGTAGACATCTGTTTCTCCATGGCCAATTATATAGAATGCAATTTGGGCTTTTTCTCTTGCTTGTAGTGTCTGATTATTTTGAAAAGTGATGGGAAGAAATCAAATTAATTGCATGTAAACAAATTGGAAGGATTTATAGCCAACGCGTACTAGTTTTTATGAATTTGTTGATATTTCTTCATATATGATGATGTCGATGAACACTATAATTATATCATCACTGTTCTTGATTATCATCTCTAACTTCTTAATTGTGTGTTGATGGGCTTACAAATCTGATGGCTAACAAGCTGTGGGCTAGTCTTCATAAATTTACTGATGCTTCTTCCTAAAGTATATGCTAATGATTAGTTTATGGGTTTCCAAGCAGTGCACTTGTTACGGCAGTTGTGAGAGCGAGGACTTGAGGAGAGAGAATTATGGAGCGCAAGGACTAGTCACTTGGTGGGTTTAGTCAGTGGACCAGAAAATTACCGGTAAATTAGCGCCTACCCAAGTTAAAGCAACGACTGGGATTTATTAGGACAAAATCAAGGGCTATTAACAAATTTAACTATGATAATTGAAATTTTTTTTTCCAATGATGGTAGAATCTTCGAAAAATGAAGGCACGCAAGCAAGAGAGAACCATGATATATTCCCTTCACTATTGTTATTAGAGCATTCCCAGCGCTGGAAATGCATTTCAGTTAGGGGGTTCATGTTCCATCTATAGGCTTCTCGGCTAGTGAAATGGGCCTTTCAAAATGCGCGTTGGAGTTGCCGGACGGTTCAAGACACATTCAATTTTTTATGCTGGATAATAGCTCAAAACGCAATGTTGCAATGTGATTATAACATTTGACGGTGCGTTTTGGCTGTGTAAGTTAAAAAAAAGAAAAATGCTATTTTTTGCATTTTTGACGGTTGGGCTCTAATTTTTGGGTTGGGCAACTGATATATTCGCAGGCTGTTGATTATGGGTGGCAATTTCATCTGCACCCGATGTATATTCATTCTATCCGATCCAAAAAAGCTGGTGAAAATCTGAAATATATGGATGGTTGATGGAAGATGGATGATATTTTCACGAATTGAATTGGCTCCGGGTGATGCTCCATCCAACTCGCCATCCGATCCATCACCATCTTAATCACCTACTTATTTATCTCATATTTGCAATGAGTTTACTTTTTATTTTTGTCCTTTAAATTTTACTCATTTTTGGACAATAATATTGTTAATTCTATAATTTTCATCAAAATTAATATGATGAATATGATATTTATTTGTTCCTTATACCTAAAATATCTTTCTTAAACTTTTCAAAAGACAAATCTTACTTTCTTATATAAATTCGCTAACATATTACATATAAACTTTCATTACATGTTTACAACCCGATCCACCCGTTTTCACCCGCGGATGGTGGATTGACGAATTGGATTAGATTTTTGCTGTGATAGATGGATTGGATAAAGCGGATCAAAGTGGGTAATGAATACGGATGATGGTTCATCCGATCCAAACCTGATCCATTGCCACCCCTAGCTGTGATATGGGCAAAGACTATTTTTGTTACTTTTTTCGTTTTATTATTATTTTTTTGGCATGGCATGAGATGTGCAACAACAATAAATATTTTACGTGGCTAGGCAAAATAAAGTAAATAATCAATTTTTTGAGTATTTTCAAAAGCTATACATTTTTTCGGTCAATAAAAATAAATATTCCTTATTTTAGAAAAAAAATTTAAACAAGTTATAAATTACATAAAATACAAATACAACATTGAAAGAATAATTGTAATTAAATGTGTTTAATGGTGGTGTAACAGCCCAACACCTTTCTCGCTTGCGATATTGTCCACTTTGGGCACTCGGCCCTCACGGTTTTAAAACGTATCACAAAGGTGAGGTATCCAGCCCCTTATAAAGAGACCTTCGTTCGCCTCACCTGGAGAGCAGGTGAGGCGAACGAAGGTCTCTTTACACTACAAGAAAGATTGGTTTTTGTGGCAACAAGATTTGCCACAATATGTTGATATTTTGCTACAAAAAGTCTTTTGTGGCAACGTAGAAAATTGTTACAAAGTTGCCACAAATAGTCCGTTACAAAAGGCATTTGTGGTAAATTTAATTTTGCTACGAATTATGTAGCTTTAGTGGCAAGTTTTCAGTTGCCACAAATTGAAATTTGCTACAAAAGCATATAATTTGTAGCAAGCTCCATTTGCCAGCAAGCTCCATTTGCCACTAAATCCATGTTTGCTACAAGAAGGTGATATTTGTAGCAAAATATAATTGCCACGAACTATACTTTATCAGATATTTGAATACATTTTGTGGCAGTTCACTTTTGCTACTAAACTTATCTTAAGAAGTGGTAAACTTCGATTGCATTTGTTTTTTTGTTATTATATATTGTAATAATGTTTACCGTTTGCAAATAATAATTGTTTGTGGACATTCTCATAAATACATACATGTAATAATAAATTAATTGAAATGAAATGCAATCGTACTTGAAATGAAATTGCATTAAATATATAATCATCATATGATGTTTGCTGCAATAGTAGCTAATAAAATTATGATAACCGTATATGCTTAGTTCATAATTCTAAAATGACGCTTATTGTAAATATATGAAACTTATTGTACTCTAACTTATATGAACCTGTGCACTTGAGGAAGAACCTAGTCTTTCCTCTAGAGTACGAAGACGAGCATCATAAGACTCATGAATCCCTTTTAGTTGTTCAGAAACCCGCCTATTAACTTCAACATCAATCCTATCTTGAATTGCGTCCTCATTGATACCTTGTTTTTGATAACTCGTAAAAGCTAACACCCCTTGACCCATGCCTCTTTGATGATGTGATCCTTTCTTATGCTTGAGGACACGAGTAAAAGCCTCCTGGGGTGTAAGGTTATCAACCCCATATTTCTCAAGCTCTTTTTGGTGCACTACTTGGAGGTCTTCATATGCTTTCTCTGCATGCTCATCTGACCAAGTTCCATCTTGCTTTTGTCTTTGAATTTTCCATAATCGCAAGTAGTACGGTTCTTCATCCTCTTCTGCTTCTGGCTGAGAGTCCTCAGGTAAGAGGTCGTCCAATCCATCAATTGGTTTCTGCAACTGAAATCATTTAAAAAGACCTTATGTAAAGTGCAATTACATCCAATAATAAGCTGGTGAAAAATTGGTTTTAAAAAAAGTTTCAAAAAAAACCAAGTCCACAATTCAGTACTAAGTATATATAAGCTCAAGTTACCATCTCATAGAAGGTGCTAGCAATTGATTTTGTGCCAACTTTTGCAAGCATTTTCTGATGTGTTTGATTTTTAGTGTTCGTCTCACTTCGACGCTATAAGATATAGGAAAAACCACAAGGTTTAAAATATTAGAAACTGAATTCATTATCATTTCAGGATTATGGTCAATGGACGTATTCAAGTAATGTAATAGAAAAGAAAATTGAACTTACCCTGAACTTGTCGCTGTCCCAATAATTTACTAACCATTTCCATTGATTAGGGTCCACTTCTTTGGGCGGATTATCCCGACGATCAGCCACTGTCGTATAGTTAGTGTAGGCTTTTTGCTTCAAATCATACCGCCACTTTCTATACCAAACCTTGCAACGACGCTCTATGGCATTATCGACATGACAACCTTGGGGCAATTTAAACATTTCCTATATGCAATACAAATTATTAATGATGAAACTATTTAAAAAACATAACTCGATAGGACAAAGTTAGTCTTGAGTGAAAACCTTTAACTTCATGAAATACTTCCTTTTTTTTTTCCGGGTGTATGTCATCCCACTTTTCCACATCCAAGGGCATCAATTGCTTCATTAAATAGCTTGCCTCGCTAATGAATTGGGTGCTGTTGGCGCCAACAATACGCTTGAGTTCTGGGGGGATTTCGATCTCTACTTTTGCTGGATGCGCATCCCTTTTCCTTTTCCAGTATAAGCACTTTGTTTTGCCACGTCTGGGCAAGGAAGCTAAGAAAATTAACGAAACAAACATGGTTAAAAAAAGAGCACCTCTCAAATAATTCAAAAAAGTAAAAAAATGTCAAATGGAACAATATTGAGAAGCTTGCACCAAAAATAATAATGCCCAATGAAATTAACCTTAAAAAGCATTGGAAGTAGCTTGCACCAAAAACAAAAAACAAAAAACAAAAGCCCAAAAAAATAGTTTGCCTGACCTTCTTGATTCGATGACCCAATCTGATTTTCGTCCTCAATGTTGTGGTTCATAGGTGTATCCATCATTCTATCTACATTTACAAGTTCAACCATAAGAGCTCATTTATAACAATTATAAAAGAATCTCTAGACTCGAAAATATCATTACACTCGGCAAATAGATGAGATTATATATTGCGTACTCTTACTGGATAACTCTCTTTCCACATCATGGGGAAGATTTGTATGCTCTTCTCTAGGCATTTCATTTGAATCATGAGCTAGAAGTAACAGTATCAAATATTAGTATATAAAAAGACACTCTTGGAATAATACTACTGGAAGGAATCATACAACCATGTGCAGAGGTTGATCTTGTCCTTATTCTTTGTTGTTCTAATGTACTCCGGCATGAAATGCTTCCTTGATTAACGCGGTAGACATCATCTAATTGAGCCTGAACTCTTTTACCTAGACAAAATGAAGCAATGTAAAAATAATCTATTACGTGGCCATGTCAACTATATTAACCCTTAATACAACCAATTAGTATTTTTCTTAAATTCTGGGGCGAAACGGGCAGAGTTTCGCCTAAAAACTTACAATTTTCCCGGCTTAAAGCCTTACATTAAATCCTTGTATCAATTAAAAACATAAAAGATACCAATAAGCTCAACGGCTACACGCCGGAGACCACAGCTCAACGGGCCACATGTCCGGAGCAAACCATTCAATAAATTTCGATAATAGGAAAGAAATGAAAAGTACAACTCAACGGATCATACATCCGGAGTACTGGGGTTTACATCCCAGAAATAAGCAATTCTAGTTAGAACAAATGAATCAATCACAAAACCCAAATGTTTGTAGCAGCACATATCCTTCTACCAACCTTCCAACCAAGAACAAACATAAAAATCAAAACAAAGCAAAAAGAAGGAATCAAAATGCTAATTAAACCCTTGATTTACCTAAGACCCTTTTGAGTTATGGGAAATCAGTATCATCAGCAGTACTCAAATTTACCAAGAACAAAAATAAAAATAAAAAACAAAGCAGAAAAACAGAATCTAAATATTCAGTCATAGTTAACTCAGGTAAATAGCAAGTCCAAGAGTCCAAGAGCTAAATAGCCCATGTGACAGAGGTCGTATTCTGTTCCCTTCGTGGCTTTCAGGTAAAATGATACAGAATTAGAGGAATAGATAGAATATACCTGGGTGAAGTGTAGGGATTGATTTAGTCCCCGTCACTTGTCTTACAGGTGTATCTAGTTGGGCATGCATTCTTTCATCTGATACGCACAATCAAATACTATGAAAATAGCTTATTTAAATTAAAATATCATGGAATAAGAAAAGGATGATATGTAAAAAATCAGCAAATAAACACTCACCAAATTACAACCGCAGCAAATTATGTTTTTTTTTTTTTTTGGTTTTTGGCCTCCATCAGAATTGGGGAAGCATTTCACTGAACAAAATTCATATCGAGGAAGGAGAACATACCAGAGGCTAGCGCTTTGTGACCAGTGGATGATTTTCTTAATGTCGCCTGTCTTTCTAATGTAGGTCTATGCATAGTGAAGTTGTCATTGTCATATGACACATCCTCCAATTCAGCATCCACTCTTTCATCTTCATTTGGTATATAGCCCTCCTCTTCTTCTATAATCAGTTCTCTTCGCCTTAGATGTTCGTTGGTTTTTCTAAAAGGTAATCCAAGTTCTTGAAGTACCCTATTGTTTTTTTCAATATTTCTATCACGTTGCTTTTCATATTCTGTCATGCTCTGACGAACAATATGACTTGAATAATTTGGATTCTTTTTTACCCTAGCTATATTTCTCAGACTATCCAGGGTGATATACATTGTGGGCCTGCAACCAAGAAAAAAACATGTTAGAATGCATATACAGAAATAAAGGTTCTAAATATATTTCATAGAAAGTGTGAAAGAGTAAGAGCACTTACCAAGGATATGTCAAATTACAAAATATGTGAACTGTCTTAATATCAAGCAGCATATAAGTAAAGATGTACTTAAAAAATGAATCAAACATCCAAGTTAGTATTACAAATGTTTTGCCTTTTTGCTAAAAAGGAATCAAATAGCATAAAACATCTGATTTGTTTGCAAAATAAAATTAAAAAAACAATGATGTAACGTTTGCAAATCAAAATTTTAAAGCTAATCATCAATTTCATCTGCAAACAGCAGTATGTCCTCTTCTCCACTTGACCCAGATTCACTGTTGTCATCAACAATTTGCATTTTGCCTTTCTTTTTATGACGTTGCAACTGTTGTGCCACAAGATTACCGTCCACCACGTCTGGTTCTACATCACTTCTAACCAACAACATTGCACCATGATTAGACACAGAGACATATGCTTCTTCATGAGCCTCATCGTCACAGGATGAAAATGATTTTGGTCCCTCATCTTCATCATCAGAAGGCATATCATAGAAATTGCGCGGGTTCGTTTTCACCACCACTTGCCAATTTTGCTGTATATGATCCCTCACATAGTATACTTGTTCAACTTGAGAAGCTAAGACATATGGCTCATTTGTTTTTAGAAAGCGTTTCACGTTCATTGTTGTTATGCCATATGTTTCTCTTTTGATTCCCATATTTTCAGAGAACACGTCATACCAATCACAGTCAAACAGAATAACTTTATGGTTGCTACCATAATCTAGTTCTATAATCTCCTTTAGGACACCAAAGTATTCTTTTCCTCCACTGTGCACATCACCTTTCACCACAACACCACAATTTTGTGTGCTAAGATTTTGGCCTCGTGTTTTTGTGTGGAATCTATAACCATTTACAACATATCCATCAAAGCAATTCACTCTCTTGATAGGACATTGTGCCAAAATTAGGAGCTCACGACTAGCTTTCTCATCACGTTGCTTCCATAACTGGGTAACCTAAATAAGCAAATAAGATGCATTAGTACCTAAATTAAGTGGATATGTTAGACTTAATAATGTTTTACTTACTCTCTCTTCAAACCACTCCGTAAAAGTGAGCAACGTAGTAAGACTTTCATACTCCCTATAAACAAATACAAAAACCAAAATTATGGTTATGAAGTTCTTTGGTAGGTTCAAAATATTAGAAGTTACAATAAAAATTTCTTACTCAATAAAAGGTTGTGCTTCATCACAATTTCTTAACACATAAAGGTGAGCACGCTTCCAATCTTCATGGGAAAGAACCTTGATAGTTCCTTGACCCAGTGGATTTCCCATCTTCATGAAAATTGTTAATCCCTTATCGTGTCTGTGTCCATCGTCTTCATTCCTTTCTAGACGATTAAATCTAGTCTCAACTCTATGTAAATACCTTGAACAAAAGGTTAAACACTCATCTGCTATATAAGCTTCAGCAATTGACCCCTCTGGACGAGCTTTATTATGCACAAATTCTTTTAATGTGTGCATGATCCTAACCATCAACAATAGCATCAAATAAGTGCAGTGCGTAATACTTTATAATGTCTTATGTTTTTTTTTTAACAAAAAGACAAGAAAGAAATCTATAGTACCTTTCAAATGGGTACATCCAACGATACTGAACGGGTCCAGCAAGCTTTGCTTCAGTAGCCAAGTGGATCGTTAAGTGCACCATGACGTCAAAAAAAGAGGGAACAAAAACACGCTCTAGCTTGCAAAGCGTAATTGCAATGTTCTTTTCTAGCCTCTCCAAAACATCAACCTTTAATGCCTTTGAGCATAATTGTTTAAAGAATAATGACAACTCAACAAGTGGTTCATACACATCCTTATCTAATTTTCCACGAAAGGCAGGTGCTAGCAAATCTTGCATAAAGACATGATAATCATGACTCTTGAGTGACCCTGTTATTTTTCCCTCATTGACATTAACACATCGTCCTATATTGGATGAATACCCATCTGGCACCTTTAAATCTGCTAAGAATTTACACACATCTCTTCTTTCACTCAAACTTAATGTAAATGATGCTTTGGGAATCTCATATTTGTCACCAACCTTCTTTGGGTGCAGGCTCTTTCTGATTCCCAATTGCACCAAGTCTAAGCGGCTCTTCAAATTATCCTTGGTCTTTCCTGGTATATTCATAAGGGTTCCTAGTATACTTTCACAAATGTTCTTCTCAATGTGCATAACATCTAAGTTATGGCGAATCAAGTTCTTCCTCCAATAAGGTAATTCGAAGAAGATACTTTTCTTCTCCCAGTTGTAAATCAACTTTGGTTTTGTTCGCTTCCTTTTACCCTCAACCTTGCCAAATTGAATATTTTCAAAATTGCCAATCTGCTCAAGAACGTCATCACCAGATAACAATTTAGGAGGAGGATCTATCTCTATTGTGTTATCAAAAGCTTTTTTGTCAAATCTCCACCTATGATCAGCTTCCAAGAATCTACGATGACCCATGTAGCATTGTTTATTCCAATGAGGCAAGTAACATGACCATGTATCTTTATTACAAACCGGGCAAGCAAGACGTCCTTTTACATTCCATCCAGACAAATTACCATATGCAGGAAAATCATTAATTGTCCACAACAAAGCCACACGCAAATTAAAATATTCAGCTTTAAATGCATCATACGTATTTACCCCATCCCATAAAGTCTTCATTTCATCAATTAGTGGTTGTAGATACACATCAATATCAGTTCCAGGAGCAGTTTTACCAAGGATGATCATGTTTAAAAATGTGTATGGCTTTTTCATACACATCCAAGGTGGTAAATTGTAAGGAACCAAAAAAACAGGCCAAATGCTATAGGTTGAATTTATATTTGAATATGGAGTAAACCCATCACTACATAAACCCAACCTCACATTACGCGGATCTTTTGCAAAATCAGCATACGATGCATCAAATGACTTCCAAGCCTGTGCATCTGCAGGATGCCTTAATATCCCATCATCTCGACGTTTATCCTTATGCCACCGCATGTGAGAAGCTGTTTTGGCCGACATAAATAATCTTTGGAGTCTTGGTACAAGAGGAAAATAGCGTAAGATCTTATAAGGAATGTTTTTCCTCTGTCCCTTTTTATCACTTTCATCATCACTATCATCAGCCTCTTCTTTCTTGTCCTTCCACCTAGGATGAGCGCATTTAGGACATTTGTCTGCATGCTTATGCTCCTTCCAATAAAGTATACAATTATTCTTACAAGCCTCAATTTTCACGTAACTCAAGCCAAGGTCCCGAGTATACTTTTTTGCTTCATAAGCATTCTTTGGGAATGTATCGTCAAAATCAAACGCTTTCTTCAAAAGTTCAAGTATCATTGTGAGAGACTTATCACTCCAACCACATAAACACTTTATATGGAGGAGATGTATCATAAACTCTAACTTTGAGAATTTCTCACATCCTGGAAATAACTCTTTCTCAGCATCTCTAACTAATCTAGCAAACTTCTGAAGTACTTCAGGGGACTCACTAATTTCAGGACCGCCTAACCTTTCAAACTCATCCATTATGTGAAATGCTCGGGCATTTGTTATGTCATTTACCATGGCAAATGTTTCATCTACATCCTCCTCACCCACTGACAACATTGAATCTTGATGCTCATCTCTATCACTTCTATCCTTTTGACTTGCATCAATGGGCTCTTCATGATTAGATTTCTCCCCATGAAACTCCCATGGATTACAACTCCTTACTATCCCATCACTGAGCAAATGAAGCATAACTGTTTTTCTATTTTGGTAACTATAGTTGTCACAATTGACACATGGGCATCTTATTGTCCCAGATTCAGCCACCTTAGCAAAAGCAAACTCAAGGAACTGTTTTACCCCATTTATATATTCTGGCTTCTTCCTACAGTTAAACGTCTTCCAGTTCATCTAAGTGCGATCCTTATTCATTTCTGTCAATTATAATATAAACTGATTACTTTTCCACATAAAGATTTTGTGTCATTCATATTTGAACCGAAAGAGAGTGTAAATTTGGCAAAATTACAAACTAAACTCAACCACATGCAAAGATTAACAAAAATTGGTATCAGAACACACAGAAACAGCATACTGCTATGGCACTAATCCGGGACTACAAAATTATCTCACATGTCAAAGAAACTTGAATTTCATGGAAACATAGCAATGTTCACACAAATTCCCTATCCCTTCGGATCGTAAAATACATCAGCTAGCCGACCCGAAAGCATTTACATGAACATTTTACTCGAATCTTTCTCGATTAAAATGCCTTCCCATCCCCAAAGAATTCCACTTTTCCCAATTATGTTCTCTGGACTTCAGCTTCTAATAGTAGGCGTTGAAATTCATTAAAAATGGCCAGAGCATTTTCAAAACAGAAAATGTTATCCTATGGTTAGGACAGAAGAAAAAAGCTCAAACAAGAAACCAGTAGGGAAATGACAAATTTTCCCATTTCCAAAAATCCTGTAGAAGTTTCATTGGATGCTCCCAAGCAGCTCCAAGGCTGCTCCATCAGAAGGACCATCAAAACAAAGGACCAAAAACAGGAAAATTCAATAAGACCCAAGGAAATCTATGATAACAGGGAGAAGATGAAAAGGAGAAAAAGAAAGATATGAAGGAATAAAACAAATATAGAAAGCACCTAAAATAATCAGACAACCAAATTATCACAGCTACCATACATGTTGTGTGTAGCCTCTTTATTTCTTTTATTATGGAGAAGTGAATTTTAAATAGTATATCAACTGACAAAACAGATAAGAAATCACACCTCAATTGTTGTAACTTCATCTTCTTTTCTTCTTCAGTGAGGGAAGGTTTAGGAGGCTCATTTTTGCTATTAGTAGGAACCTTCTATAACTTTGAGCAACTAATTATATTTTTTATATATGATACTAGGTTACGAATGTAGGAACAGGCTGAAGTTGGTCCACAAAATAAGGATAAGAAAATAAAGTTTGAAACCAATCGCCCCACAGCAAACAAAGTCTATAACCAATGGCATTACAGGATACAGAAATTTAGTATCATAAGCTACTAGAAGTAAATGCAAAAACAAGGCAACAGAAAACCCAAGAATCAAATAAGAAACATGCTCAAGTAATACATACATTGCACTACTGCAGTGGCAATTAGTGTGTTTTGCGATAATAAGTCAATGAAAATTCCATGAAGGCTACATGAATTATAGATATCTGTAGAGCAAATCATCAGAACACAGATTCTGCCACATTGTTAGTAAAGATTCAGCCTGCCAATCAGCGCGTTAAATTTGCATTGCAGAGATCTAGTCCTTTGTGCTCTTTTTTGTAATTTTATTCTAGATTGAACCTTTGACAACACACAGAAACAAGAGGGAGAAAGAAGAAAAAAACAACCAACCACAACCTTAGGAATTTGCTAATGTCATATCTGTTAAGTTTGATTTTGGTGGTGACATTTTGTTTGTCATCTTTATTGAAAACGGGAATGTTTCTAATCGGATTGTTGGTTCTGAGAGTACTTGTGAGAGATGCCCTCATTACAACATAGCAGAACACTAACACCCCATAAGAATTGTAAAAAGAGTAGAACAGCACCATCAGATCACAATTTTAACAACAACAGAACAATAATAGCACCAGCACAGCAGAGTTATAACTGTGTAGCAACAGCACAGCAGTAACTGTCTAACAACAGCACAGCAGTAGCAACACAGCAGAACGGCAATGGCAATAGAACATAGCTCAGACAGCCACAGCACTAAAATAGAAACACACAGGACATAAACAACAAGATGAAAGCAGCAAAATGACCACCAAAAATCCATTTCACAGAACTATAACCAAAAATCCATCTCCTTAACGAAATATTGTCTGCCAATCAACAAAGTTCTTCAAATATCCAAAATTATAAAACTCAATGGATGTCTTTCGCATACCAGTTGGAATTAATACAGAAAAAAATTCACCCACTACCAAAAATTAGTATCATCATACTTTCAAAGAGAGGGAGAAAGAACAAATACCTTCAGTTGAACAAGCAACAATAACGGAGAAGTAAAAGTTGGTGAGACGCACGAACAATTGAATCACTGCAGGCGCACAAGGAGATGGATAACTAAATTCGAATTTGACTATATCTACGGCTTACATTGAAAATACAATTAGAGGAAGACTTACCCAATTGAAATTAATTGCTTAAAGTTGCCTTGAGATATGGAAGCTGATTAGAAGAAGACGTTGGCAGAGTATGAGCAGTGAAGGCAGAGAATGGGAAGGTAAAACCGTATAAGCGTGGAGATTGCAAGCACGAATGGGTTTTGGCTGAAAATAGAAGAAAACCTAGAATATTAAAGTCAAACCTCAAATATTTGAGTCAGGGGGAAGAAAAAGGAAAAAATAGGAGGGAACTTATTTTTGCTTTTCCCTCTAAAAGTCAGGTCCTTTTTCCTGGGAGCACAAAAAATCAATTCTTATAAGGTAGCATTTGTGGCAATTTTATTTGTTTGCCACAATAAATACATATTTTGTGGCAACTTTATGAATTAGCCACAATAAACAAAAAAAAGGATTTTAGAGCTAACTCTAACCCATACATCACGTACGCCGTCAGTTTCGGGGGCGTTGCCCCCGAACCCCCATCAGGGGCCACGTTGCGCCCCCGAACCCCCAAACCAGGGCGCGTCGCCCCTGGACCCCGACTCGCTGACCGGTCAGCGAGACCACCGCCTTAAGTCTGCAGAAGGGAGCTAAAAACAGATTCAAGGCATTCTAATAAATATAAATTAAAGAAAAACGAAGGAGGGAATTCTGTTCACTAGATAAAAATTTTCCTCTAAAACTAACCCCATTTGTAAAAAACATAAATGTCTTTTGTGGCAATTTTGGCTAATTGCCACAACACACTCAACTTTTTGCGGCAATATTAAATATGCTACAATTATTTTACTATTTTTATATTATTGTAGCAAATTTAAATTTGCTACAATAAAATTGCTACAAAAAATCAATTTTCTTGTAGTGTTATAAGGGGCTGGATACCTCACCCTTGTGACGCGTTTTAAAACCGTGGGGGCCAAAGGCCCAAAGCGGACAATATCGCAAGCGGAAAAGGTACTGGGCTGTTACAGTGGTACCAGAGCCAGCCCCGTGTCGGTGTGTCCGCGAGGACGCCGGGCCCCTGAGAGGGGGGTGCGACTGAAGAGCCAGTCCCACATCGGCAGGTGAGGCGAATGAAGGTCTCTTTATAAGGGCCTGGATACCTCACCCTTGTGATGCGTTTTAAAACCGTGAGGGCCGAGTGTCCAAAGCGGACAATATCGCAAGCGGGAAAGGTGCTAGGCTGTTACAGTGGTATCAGAGCCAGCCCCGTGTCGGTGTGTCCGCGAGGACGTCGGGCCCCTGAGGGGGGTGAGACTGGAGAGCTAGTCCCACATCAGCAGTTAAGGCGAACGAAAGTCTCTTTATAAGGGGTTGGATACCTCACCCTTGTGACGCGTTTTAAAACCGTGAGAGCCGAGGGCCCAAAGCAGACAATATCGTAAGCAAGAAAGGTGCTGGGCTGTTACAGGTGGGTTCCATGATAAATATTTAATTCAGTAATCCAAGTTGGAGTTCTATTGATTGAAAAAGTGATAGAAAATAAGTTCTAGAAAGTTAAAAATTTTTGCCGATATGGCAGGTCAGAATTCCAAAAATTGAAACTTAGGTTGGGAATGCTCTTAGGAAAGTTGCCTCTCGTGTTCTACCCCCTCCCCCATAAACATATATTCTTTTAATATTTGGATTATTTTATTTTTGATCTTCTTGGAATTGTTATTTAACCCCTCTTATGTTAAAAATTATTTTATATGCAGAAAAATTATTGTTATTATTTAATGCGGCTCATCTACAAATTTTTATTAAAAATGAGTTCATTTAACAAAAATTTTTAAGGCGAGTGAATTAAATGATAATTTTAGAAACAGAAGATAAAAATAAGATTTACTTAAATGTTAAGATGATATATGACAATAATTCAAAGAAAAAAAGAAATTAAAGACTATGTTGATAAATGGTTTGAGAGCACATAATATAACCGATTTGTCTTTAAGAAATTAAAGACTATGTTGATAAATCCGAAAGTAAATGTTTAATAAAAATTTTATACCTGTTAATTTTACAATAACGTTATACCTGCAGTGACGGATTTAGACAATCCGAATAGGGGTGTCCACGTACTAACTTTTATCACAATGTGTATATAAAATAAAGTTTAAACAATATATAGGATATTACAATAGTTTACTGTTATAATTGTCCTTTATAATTTTTTCATATTTTAGAATCAATTCATGATAAAATCCTTAACGTTGAGTCAAATACATATGAAATTGGACCGGAATATAGGGGGAGAGGGACACTCAACCACACTAGGGGGAGAAACCGAGAGAGAGAGAGAGAGAAGTTTCGTGGTGATTTGAGGCGTGTCAGTCGAGAGAGAAAGAGGAAGGAGACTTGAGTGAGATATCCATTGGACATGCCTAGTGTTTTTAAGTTGGTGGGTTTCTGTTTGTTGATTGCTCAGGAACTCACATGTTAGTAGCAATCTCTGCGATTTCAACGGTGCCTTGGTTCATCCAGGTGCGTGAATCCAAGCTTTGCCAACTCCAAACAGTGAGCCAAGAGAGCGATTGTCTACGGATCTTCTGCTTCTTTTAAGGGAAATTACTAGTAAATTTGTGTCTTCTCTCTCTCTCTCTCTCACATCCGACGTATTTTGGGGGTTGTCTGCTTCAGTTCTTATTTCACTATTACTCAATGTAGGCTTCTTTTCAGTTTGGCCGATGAATTTCTGGGTCTTTTCCCTGGACAGATTTTCTACATTCCGACGCTGATGGTTTGTAACACACACCATTAAGGTGCGGATTTTAGAAATATCTGCTTTCGTCTAAGAGGAGAAAGCAGGACCGGCGGTAGTGGGCTAGCGGCGCGGGCTAGTAGTCGACTTGTGGATTGGCTGGTGATATGGACTGAGAGGAAGGGTCGACCAATAGAAAGAGACTGACAGGAGAGAGAGAGTCAGGATGAGAGTGAGCAGTAGTGTCGCAGTGGTAATTGGATTTGGCCTTTTTGTTTTCCATGGTATTTTTTATTGAAAGAGAGAATTTTAAAATGTTAGTGGTTGACGACCTTTCTGGGCTGCATGAGTGCAACACTGTTAAGAGTATCCCATATGTTTTTAGGTCATTCTAGGGGTGTTCCACTATGCATGTTTCAACTCCTTCAAGATAAGTGGTTATAATTTTTTTTGGGTCAGGGGTGTCCATGGTCCATGGCCACCCCTAACTAACACTAAGATCCGCCCATCAATACCTGCTAATTTTACAATAACACTTACTTTTGGTGTTGTGAAAAATACAACACAAACATGATATCGTTATTATATACTAAATTTGCAAGCATATCTACCATATCATATGATATGGTACATATAATATAAACATGTAAATTTTTGAATGAGACCGCCATACATAAAGGTAATTGTGACACGGGCTCTTTAGAGTGACTTTTTTCTTGAGACTTTGTGGTGATTAATAATATGTGTTGGAGTGACTTTTAAATTTAAGGGTGACTAATTGTTCATTTAGGTCACATCTAAATGAACAATTAGTCACCTCAATTAACTATCAATAGTCCCCATAAAAACATCCATCTTATACTATGATTTATATAAGACGGTCTTACATAAGACTTACTAAAATAAAAACACATATGTTGATTATGGATTGACAAATGTTACATTATCATCAGCTATCTTCTTTTTTTTCCTTTTTCCCTTTAATCACAAGTGTCACAATAATAATAAGGATCTAATGTGCACTTTTACTCCTACAATTAAAGGTCAAAAATAATTTTACAATTAATTTAGTTTATAACAAATAGCGTTAAGAAGTCAAATTTACTTTAGTATAAATGAACTAAAACAATAAAAGTACTGATGTTACAAGAAGGATTTAATATACTCCGCATGCAATTTAAAAAGGCAAAAATGTATTTTACAATTAAAAGAAATTTATAAATAGTAATAATTGTACTTCATCACTCCATTACTTACAAAGTGTGAGACGTCAAAAATAGATTTATTATAGAATTAAATAAAACAATAAGAGTATTAATGTTTTATGTAATTATTTTGGCAGTTAGTGTCGATTACAAACGCTAGTCAACAAACAGTAAAACAAAAAAAATGATAAGGATTTAATGCACTTTCAAAAAAATGTTTGCAAAATATTATACTCACTTCAACATTAACCAACTCAATTCCACTATGTAGATGTGTACTACAACTGTAAGACAATGTAACTACTAAAGGGGTTATTGGACCTAAATAATATGAAGTTTGGGGGTATTGAACGTCAATAACCCCAACTGAAAATTTGGATGCCAATGACCCCAACTTTGCACATATTTATTTTCCTTGCACTCCAACCAAATCCAACTCGGTTGTTTGCTAATAGGGCGGTGGTGCTGCATTGCGTGAAGGGTGGTGTCCACATGATGAATTTTAGATTTTTTTGAACAGGATACATCAGATTAATGAAGTTGCAAATTGTTTTGAAATAAAATGAAAATTGAGGACCTTTTTTCTTTAACACATTGTTCTCTTTCACTCTAATCTTCTTCCTGCCTTCACTGTGAAAACGTGAACCTTAATTTTGGAGAAGACAAACCTCAAATTCTTCTGCAACTGGATGGAGAGAAGCGCAGCGATAAGCGAGGTTGTGTTTGAAGAGAGCTCTAAAAGATTTGGGACAGGTCTGGAAAGAGAACAACAGAGTTGGGCTCATCTTGCTTAAGTAGAAGAATTCTTCAAGTAACAAAAATGGAGAGTTGTCTATGGTGAAGTGTTTTCATGAGCTTTCTTTCATCCACCAGATATGCAGATGACCTCCCAACAAGGGGAATAAGTTTTTCGGCTGTCCTCTATGAAGAGTAAGTGTGCAAATTAGAAATTAGGGCTTGCATTTTTTCGCTAATTCAAAGTGAAATTACAATCATTTTGACTTATTTAATTTATGAAATTTACAAAGTTGGTGTTGACTATGGGTACTTTAGGTGGGATGAAGAGGTAAAGATTTCAATTGGGGAGAGAAACAAAATTCTGGAACAAAGGGTAGAGGAATTGGTGGCTGAAAATGGGAAACTGAGAAATGAGCTGGGCAACTTAAAGGGTAATAAGCAAGGGAAGAACATAAGAGATGAAGATAATTCAACTAGCACTTAGAATGTTAGGGAAGAGATCTCCACACTGAGGATGAAGATAGCCAAGGAGAAGCAGGGAAGGGCAGCAGCAGAGGTTCAGTTGAAAACAGTTAGAGAGGAACTAATGGCACTTGAATTGAAGTGTTCTCGGAAAGATAAAGTTGCTTTGTGTGTGAGAGTTATGGTGATAGTTCTTATAATAGCTAGGTTTATGTAATAAAGGTAAGTTGCCATCAATTGTAGGTTGTCATTGACACTAAAACAATGAAATTTCAGTTTTTGTGAATGCCAGTGTGAAATGTGAATTTGTCATTGTGGTCTTTGATAGCAAAGCTTCTAACAATCTAGTTGGTTAATTGGTTAATACTTAAAAGTGAAAAACATTAATGTAAAGAAAAACCAAAACAATGAGTTGACAGATAATGTTGTATACTTGCACAAAGTATACAGCATTAAACAAGGGTTTTGGCATTCCCCAAAAAAAATAACACCAATATTACAGTGCAGCACATGGCTTCCTAGCAAGCATTTGCAAAATATAATACCTAAAAATGTTTACGTCACCTACTGTTTGAGACCATAATTTACACAAAATGAGGGACCACAACCTCAGAAACTGTTCAAGGGGATGAAGAATCTTTAATCCCTTGATGCTTATGGGAGACAGCTACTCCCAATATATGTTTGATTAAGAAAATGCACTGCTTCTACATCGACCATAGATATTGCTCCACTTGTGCAAGCATTGTCCTATTTTAAGATATTGAAAACCCACATAAAAAAGTTAGTTTACGCCAGTGAAATTCCATTTTAAAATAGCAGGGTAATAGCACTTACAGTTGTTGTTGTCCTCTCCCTCCCTATGCCTCTCTCAGTAGCTCTTGCTCTGCCTCTGCCCATACCTCTCCCTATGCTTCTTCTTGTAGTTCTGCCTCTTCCTCTTTGAGCATGGGAGGCAACAGGTATTTGTTGAACTTTAGGTTCAAGTTGAGGTTGTTGAGTGTTGGTCTACCCCTTCCCCTCTTTGGTTGTGGATGGCTTGCTTGGTCCTTGTTAGAGTATGACCTTTTGTTGTGACCACGTTGTTTGCAAGTTCCACAGGAGATCTATGAAACATGTTTACTTAGCTTACTTGACTTTTTGGGATCCTCATGTGGATCCCTTTTTCTGTTCTTCCTTGGTCTTCCTGGGCCAATTATGATGTCATGTGGGTCTAAGGGAAAGTGATGTTGAGGCTAATGCCTTTGACCTTCACGAGGAAATATTACTCCCTTATATGACTTCAGATAGTGTTTTTTGTGCAAGTAAGGATGAATAAACTTAGCAGGATCTCCCTTAAGCCAAGCTGCACAGGAAACTGCATGACAGCATGGGATACCAGTGACATCCCATTTTCTATACATTTTAAGAAAACCAATGTAGTCATTAGTGAAAGCAAGCAACAAGCACATTCAGCCATACCTTGTGTTGATTAGATACTAATGTCAACCCTTTACCATCTGTGGCACCAATACAAGTCTTCACATTGTTTAAGAACCATTACCAATTACCATTGTTCTCTCCCTTTGCTACTGCCCAAGCAAGTGGAAACATTTGATTATTTCCATCAATAGCAGCTACAGAAATCAATGTGTCCCCAAGAACAGTCTTCAGGAAGCTGGTATCTATGCATAAATAGGTCTGCATCCTGTTAGAAATCCTCTTTTCAACCCATCAAAGCAGACAAAAAACCTTTGAAATAATGGGATGTTCTTTGTCATATTCATGGATGTCTGTAATATAAAGGTGTTGCATGTGTTAGATCTCTTCAACTCTTCAATATACCTCCCTAGTTTGCAGCAGTGATCTTTCATTGACCCATAAAGGAGTTTGTGAACTGCATGTCTCACTCTATAAGCCACCCATTTCTCTAACACAATACCAAAGTCAACCTTTACTGTATCGATTATATCCTTAGCTGGCCAATGAGGTTTGTCCTTGAACTTCAGCAAGTAGTAGTTTGCAACCCATCAAGGCTTTAACTGTCGGTTCTCCCTCATACCTCTTATACAAACATGGTGGTTGATCACTGTCATCACCACATAAGTAGCTCTCCTTTTGTCCCAAGAAGCATACAATTTAAACTTGCAACCACTTTTATATACTGCTCCAACCCTCATCCTCTTACTGTCAGACTCATTGAATGTCATATCATAACCTTGTGCCTAACTAGATCTAGTTACAGTCTGCTTAAACTTGTGCATTGTACCAAATGTCATCCTAACTTCCCATTTAAGCTTCTTATAGTCTGTGTACTCATCAATTTTGACCCTCTTCTTTTTATCTCTTTTCCTTAATATCATGTTGTCCTTTTCATCAATTGTGAGAGGAGTATCCAAATCAGCATCTAACTCTTCATACTCACTACCATTCTCACATATAGTAGATACTTCACTGTTATGTTTAACTGCTGCCCTTTGAGCTTCCACCTCCGAATGTCTTTTGAACTTTCTTAAATTATTAGTGGCAACTTCCCACTCTTCATCACTGGTTTCAATGTCTTTTACATTGTGCAACTCATCCTTAAGTATATCAGCCTCAGTTTCAGGTACATCATTATCATTTCTTTCAATAGCATCATTACACTTTCTCTTCCTTTTGTCGTTTGAACTTGCATCCTCATTGCAGTCCACATCCTCCCACTCATTACTACTAAAAATTCACTTTATTCTGACAGAATTTTCCGACGAAAAATAGTTCCGTTGGAATCTCCGACGGATTCTGATAAATTTACTGGAATTCCGATGGAATTCCGACAGAATTTCCGACAGAAAATTGGAAAAAAAATTTTAAAAAGTTTTTTTGATCCTGACTTGAATGGAGGGAAAATTCAAATTTTTTTTAATATTCCTACGGAAAAATCCATCAGAATTACTCGGTATTTTTCTTATAAATTTCGCTCCATGCTTCACTTTTCGGTGTTGATTTTGTAAAATAGAGAGAGATAGAGAGAGCGAGGGAGCACCACAGCTTGCCATCACCCCATCACCACTTATCGCCTTCCCACCGCCATCAGCTCGTCCTGTCGTCATTCGCCTTTGACTTTTTGAGAAGGTTCTCTCATATATAATTTATACGAATTTATAGTGAATTAATTATGTACATTGAATTTAATAATTTATATAATTAGTTTGCATGTAATTATGTAAATTTAATTGCTTATATAGTTAGTTTATTATGTTGATATTAGTTAGTTAGGATGATCATTTGTTCTCAATTTTGTAGTTTATTATTGATGAATATAATTTTTTATTAATTAAGCATAATTTAATGCTAATACCAATTTACTATTAATGATAAGAATTTATTGTGTATTAGATACATTGAAAAATATTTTTATAGTTATGTATTAAATTGTTTATATTTCTTAAATAAAATTTAAAAATATCGACGGAATTTTCGACGGAATCGACGGGTTCCGATGGAATTTCCAACGGAATCTGTATATGTTTTATATTTTTTAAATAAAATTTAAAAATGCTGATAGATTTCCGACGAATTCTGACCAAATTTCCGATGGAATCCGACAGGGTCCGACGGAAATTCCAATGGAATTCAACGGATTTCAACTGAAATTCTGATGGAATCCGCAAAAAATATCAATTTTTTTGAAATTTTTTCCGAGCTTTTTTTCATCCGACGGATGAGTCCGTCGCCACTTTAATTCCGTCGGAATTCCGTCGGTATGCGGTCCGACAGACTTGTGATTTCCATCGGAACGCATTCCCGACCGACTTTATTCCGACCGACGCATCCTCAAAGTCATTTGCAAATTATTGTTGGAATTTTGTTGGTACATGGGAGGCCCTTTGTTTTAAACTCTATGTTTTGGCACTACCAAGGGGAACTCTTTGTTTTAGACTTATACTTTCCGCAGTAGAAGGGGGCCCTTTTTTTTTGGCTTGCGGCCTCTACTACAACAGGGCCTTTGCTAGGAGAGATAGTTTCAATTGGACTTGTACATTTGCTAGTTTCATATGAGGCCTTTTGCTTAGGCTTGAAACTTCAACATTTGAAGGGGGGACCTTCACTGCAACGCGGCCTTTGCTAGGGGAGATAGTTTCACTTGGACTTGTACCTTTGCTAGTTTCATATGAGACCTTTTGTTTTGGGCTTGAAACTTCAGCATTTGAAGGAGGGACCTTTGCTGCAATAGGGCCCTTTTCTGCTGACCCTGAATAATTGATAGTTGCAATAGGACCCTTCTTTTTGACATTACATCTTTAGCATTTGAATGGGGGACCTTGCCTCTTGGACTTGTCCTCTTGGTTGCCACATGTTTCACCCTTCTTTCATCTGCACTTTTAGGTTGCTTCCAGGTATATGTTTCTTTCTTAGCCTCACAACTACGCAAAACTGGAGGAGTGACTACTAGTTCATCCACTTTGTGGACAATGTAAGCACTAATTTTCTTTGCATTCCTAGCACATTCAACCATATCCAATGAATCATAATCTGTATTTAAGGGCCTAATGCCATTTTCCATAGTCAGCCAAGGTATAACACGGTAAAGATCTTCTATATTAATGACCAAGATATATTGTACTTAGATTTTGTTTATTGGAGGGAGAGGGTCCATGGCCAGAATCTGGGTCCTCACGACCGAGTATGGTTCATCGTCTAGGCCCATGAGAAACTGGTGCACCTTCTCGTCTTCAAAAAGCTTTGTTATTTTGGCTGCCGATCCACACGTGCATGCTGGTATCTTGATGTATCCATCAAGTTCATTCCATAATCCAACAAGTCTGGAAAAGAAATCTACTATATCTTGCTTGTTTTGTTTGCAAGATGCGATTTCTGCTTTCAATTTGTGGATTTTAGGTATGTTTGGTACTGCATATCGTTTCTGACTATTTTTCCATAATTTTTGGGCAGAATCGACATAAGCGACGCTTTTATGAAGTTTGGGATCAATGACATTCATGATCCATAAAACTATCATTGAATTCACCATCTCCCAGGCCTTGTCCTCTTCGGTAATTACTCCATCTTTGAGGTCTGGTTTGGTAATAGAACCATCAATGAAATTGAGGTTATTCTTAGATTTCAAGGATGTCTTTACGGTCATCTCCCATAAGTCATAGTCCTTTCCATCAAATTTTGTTGCGGTTATAATGGCTCCTGGGGAGTCCGATGGATGAAGAAAATAGGGGGATTGGCTTGTGATGACAAAGGGCTCATCTTTGCCATTCTTGCTCATGATGAACTTTTTGAGAAATTTGGCTCTGATACCATGAAATAAACAAAGCAAATAGGATGGTTTTTAGTGAAGAAACAAGTCAATTATCAAGTTGTTCTTCTTTCTATTCCTGCACAGCCGCATATCACCTAGCTTTTATACACAAGTATAATGCAAACCCTATTAAACTAGACTAGTCCTAGTCTGTGGTCCAAGGAACCGGGTAAAAGAGTTGGAAACAAAATCTAAGTATAATATATCTAAGTACAATATGTTACAATATGTTAACTTTCCTTAATAGTACTAAACTTAAATTGACAATAAGGAGTTAATAAACATGATTAATACATAGTTAATCATTCTATCACTGCCCTGTTACTGGGGATGATAATTGTGACCATTAGTCGACATGAGAAACTTCAACTATGGTTTGTTCAATGAAGTTCATCATTGATGGATCTATCCCTTCAAGCTGGGGCATCTACCCTTCTAACTTTTAAATCAGCACCCCAAAAAAAACATATTTGTGGTTTAAAAAATGAAAAAAATAATAGACTAGTGAAAAACTGAACTCTTAATCTTTTACATATTTGTAAAGTAATAGTAAAACAATAAATCGTTTGTCACAACACACTCCTTAAGTGTCTTGTTTTCGCCTTAAAGATCATATAATCATGCATTAAATTGAGAAAAATGATATAATTAAGAGGATACTAATATTTATAAATTGTGAAATGAAATCATTATCTACAATTTTTTTTTATGATAATGAAATTATGTGTATGATACGCCAAACCCTTGCAGTATCATATTGTATTTGTTGCATATCCTAAAGTTTCATAATTGATGATTAGGGCATGTTCTTTCGACTTATGGGAAGTGCTTATTGGTGTTTATTACTGAAACACGCTGAAACACGCTGAATCATATTAAAACATGTTGAAAGTCGAAACAGGTTGCAATATACTGTACATGCTGAATGCATGGTTGAAGAAAATATAACTAGGTATTACGAATAATACTTAACCGCGTAGAATTGTTTTTTTGTTAAATTGTGCTGAAAGTTGCTGAATGTTTATAATAAGTACTTATGATAAGTCGAAAGGAATATACCTTTATCATAACCATAAAAACTTTGATAATTTTAAACCATATAATACATTATTTTATATTAAAACAAGATATTTAGGAAGTGCTTTACAGCAATTCAGATATTATCAGTCAAAGTCATTTGCCTCAACTCCAAACATAGTTGGAATCTCGGATTATCACCGGATCGTTGTGAACTTTAACAGTCACTTTGTTCGTAAATGTTGGGCAAGAAGACTTGAGACGTGACAAAAGCCTGTTTGTTTAGACTGTACGCAACGTAGTTGGAAAGCGAAGTGTGCCAGAGCCAAGTATTTGGCTTTTGACTGCTGGGGGGTGGTTATCATAGAGAATATATGCATCACGTTTGGTGAGATATAGTCAGCATCAAAACAGGTCATGCATCATCATTTACATGGGACACATTGTTTGTTCACCAATTGCATTTATCGCAAATAAAGTGATCTATGAGGAATCCATCCGCCATTTTACTTGGGCAATGAATGAGCACTGGATTAGTAGATTATGAGTTGAGTGGATGGTCCATTGGATGGATTGTCGTTTAAACCCAATTTGATAGACTGTTCATGACATTTGTACTGTTATTTTGTTTTAGACCTTTTTAAATAAGTTAGAATCTGAAATCTCGATACTCCCAAAGATACAGATAAAATCAATATTATGAGTGAATATAATGTATAAAAAGTACGTATGTTGTTGATTCCAGAGGTTTCAGCTTACTTTTAACAAGATGATTTTACAAACTACCTAAACATCAACCTTACAACATCGATGAAACTTTTAATAGTACAACTTCTTTAATAATCACCATGTCTATATTAGAAATTAATTTTTGAGATAAATATCAATATGTTAAATGATAAAGCATTTCAAAGACCATTCATATTCAGCACCTACACAGGCTCAAAATTAACACATTTTTTTAAAGAAAATATATAGTTGATATAAGTGACTTAAGTAACTTAACCCTTGATCTTTTTTAAAAATGATTGCAGACTCCATATTTTATTGCTAGTAAATGAAACTAAGAAATTTACATTAAGGGTGTGTTTGATAGGGGAAAATTATTTTTCCAGAAAATCATTTTCCATGAAAAATATTTTCCCAAGAAAAATGATTTTTCACTTACATTTTCAGCTGTTTGGTATAATGGAAACCATTTTCTTTCAACTTCATTTCTTACTATCTGATAGAATGAACCCCCCCAACCTTTACTTCACTTCTTTTTACCATCCACCCTGTTCCTTTCTCACTACTCTGATCCAACCAACGAATTCTGTTTCTCTGTCCTCTTCAAAATCAAACCCAAAACATTAGCAACAATTATACCGGTAATAAACCCTAAAAAAGAGAAAGTCACCATTAAAGAATCTCAATTTTTTTTACTATTTTAGGGATTGCTCAGTAGAATCTGAGCAATATTAAACCCATATTAAAGAAAATGGCAAAGTGGGAGATGATGGGTGTCTCAGATTGCGAAATTCTTGAAAAAGGCAACAGTAACAAGGCCAGATAACTCAAAAAGGAATTGCAGAGATTGACGATGAAAATCATCGATGAAGATGATGAGGATAAAGAAGAGGGGAAGAATGAGAGACAAAATGACAGTAAAAATAAAGTGATTCTGGGCACAATTAATAGAAAATAGAATGAGAGATAAAATTGGGCAACGAAAATCAGGCCTGGATAATCAATTTCTTTACTTTTTCAAGGGAAAATAATTTCCTTTACATGGGGTAAAATGATTTTCCCTCAAAAATAATTTTTCCCTCCGCCTTTCACCAAACAGCATAAAATGGGAAAATCATTTTCTCCCCCTACCAAATGCACCCTAAAAGAAACTCTCCTCTATCTAAGCTGAGCAAAGGCTTTAGTTGGGTTAGAATCAGCCATCAACAAGGTCAAATCGAGTCATGGCGCACCAATTAATGAAGTGGATCGGACAAATGAGGTGCATCGGGACATCTCATTGTCCTTTGGCCTGCTAAAAAATTGAGCAAATTCGCATATAATATTTCTACATAGTAATCAATGGTAGTCATAAATTTAACCATGTGCATCATATAAATTAGTATTGATAAGAAAGCTGGCAAAAATATCAAGGGCCTATTCGTTTCATCTTTTAAATTAGCGTTTAGCGGTTAATAGCAGTTTTATGGCGTTTACCAACAACTAGAAATAGCGGCAACATTTGCTAGTATTTATCCGGGTTTACTAATAGTCAACAGCGTTTACCAGCAATTACGATTAGCAAATAGCGGCTAACAGTGCTTAGCAATATTTAGGATAAGCGAGTGGTGGTTAATAGCATTTAGTAACATTTTTAGAATTATTTAGCAATGTTCAGCAATGGTTCACATTGTTTAGCAATGTTTTGTAGCGACAGGAGCTTTTTACCAACAATTATTATCATGCATTTATAATTCAAATGATGGAGCAACAAGAGTTGCACAAGCATAATGGGTGATTATTTTTATTTTTGGGTGAATCAATTTAAAATAACGATTACGAAACTTCATATGGGTTGCATAAATTGTAAAAAGCAGTTATATCAATTGCAAATGTGGTCTAAATTAGTACGTAATTAAAAATTCAAAGACTAGTGCATCATCAATAATTAAACCTTTTGTTTAGCATCCTTTAGGATTAGCGATTAGCTTTACTAGTGTGTATCAGCGGTTGGGAGTACAGTTAACGCTTACCACGATTGCTAATGGCGGTTAGCATTTACTAGTGTTTACCAGCATTTAACAACGTTTATTAGCGGTCAAGATTAGTGGTTAGCAGTCGGAAGCGTGTAGCAACAGTTGAAAGCGGTTAACGGTTATCGAATGTTTTCTAAACACTAAAACGAACAGGCTCCCAGTTATTAAACAAGGCATTAACGTACCCGTTAATGTACTCTCAATTGATCGATGTATTATTAGTATTACTATTTAACTAACTTTATTTTATGCGGACCGACCTGCATAATCCCATAAGAATTAAAATTATTGCCCATTTATACCACTATATTTACTATAGGACGGGAGTCGCCTGGGTCCAATTATGTAAGTTCAGCTTCCACCTAAACTCACATTTGTGAATTGTGGTTTATGCATCTCTTTGTTCCCAAAAAGTAAAAAACAATATTTCGATGCGGGCGGCAGCATTTACAAATTGCTGAATCACATTACAGTATTGGCATGTCAGCACTCAACAGCAACTGCCCCACAAAAATTTAAAGCTCGTCAGTCGTCCTCTTCTTCGCTCTTGTCATCACCCATCTGCACTTTCCCTTGGTCTTTCACGCTTTTTTCCTTTTGCTTTTTTCAAATTTTCATAGCCCAATAGGCAAAGCCCAAGTTAACCCTCATTCAGTCATTCATTCATCATTCAATCAAATCTATAAATTCATCCATCCACCAATTCACAGGTTCATTCATTCGTTCATTTACAGCTACCAAAGAAAGAAGACGACGAAGAACAGCCACGCAAAACCCACTCACAAAAAACACAAAATCTGCCAAAAATCCTCAAAAATGGAGGAGAAAAATCTCAATCTAACTCACATCTTGGTGATTCCGTACCCTGCACAAGGCCACATGATCCCAATCCTGGACCTGACCCACCACCTCGCCGCCACCGGTCTCTTCACCGTCACCGTCGTCGTCACCCCCAAAAACCTCCCTATTCTCTCTCCTCTTCTCTCCTCCCACTCTCTCCCCATCTCTCCCCTCGTCCTCCCTTTTCCGGCAGACTCCGGCATCCCCGCCGGCGCCGAGAACACCAAGGACCTCCCGCCGGCCAGTTTCCGGCCCATGATGTTCGCCCTCTCCAAGCTCCAGGACCCCCTTCACCGCTGGTTCAGTTCTCTCTCCTCGCCGCCGGTGGCAGTGATTTCCGACATCTTCTGCGGCTGGACGCACCGTTTTGCCTCCGAATTGGGGATTAAAAGCCTCGTTTTCTCGCCCTCGGGTGCGATGGCGTTGTCGGTTATTTACTCGCTCTGGAGGGATATGCCAAAGGAGGAGGACTGCAAAAACGGCGACGTTCTGTTCTCTGCCGTGCCGAATTCCCCGAAATACCCCTGGTGGCAGTTGTCGCCGGTGTATCGGAGTTATGTGGAAGGGGAGGACATTTCGGAGTTTATCAAGGAGGGGTTTCGGGATGACATGGCGAGTTGGGGACTCGTGATTAACTCGTTTGACGCGTTGGAGAGAGTTTATTTGAGGCATTTAATGAGTGTGCTTGGTCATCAAAGGGTTTGGGCTGTGGGCCCATTGGTCCCGCCCGAAGAGAAGGTGGGACCCAACGGGCACAAAGAACGAGGCGGGGCATGCTCGGATCAAGGAGATAAAGTAATTTCCTGGTTGGACACTTGTCTAGATAATGAGGTGGTCTATGTGTCATTTGGGACCCAGGCTATACTGACGGGTGACCAGATGGAGGCCGTCGGAGGAGCGTTGGAGAAGAGTGGGGTTCGATTTATTTGGTGCGCGAGGGAGCCAAAAACATCGGAACACAAGGAGAGTGGTCACGGGAGGGTCCCACCAGGGTTCGAGGACCGCACTGCGAGCCGCGGTGTTGTCATTAAAGAATGGGCCCCACAAGTAGCTATACTAAATCATCCAGCTGTAGGCACTTTTCTGACACATTGTGGGTGGAATTCGGTGTTAGAAGGGCTCATGGCCGGGGTAGAGTTATTGGCTTGGCCGATGGGGGCTGACCAATTCTCAAACGCTACATTGCTAGTAGACCAGCTCAACATCGGGGTCAGGGTTTGCGAGGGGGCTAGTGCGATCCCCAACCCAAACGATCTGGCTGGAGCCTTAGCCGATTCAGTGAGCCCGGGGCATGTCGAGAGACGAAAGAGGATCCTGAAATTACGGAATGATGCTCTAGAGGCAGTCAAGGAAAATGGGAGCTCTTCCAAGGAGATGCATGGGTTGGTGAACACTTTGAATGAGTTGAGAACAAAGCCACAAGCGTAGGACATTTCAGTAGCTCACCAAATGTTGACAAATGAATTCATGGCATGAAAATTGTAAATTGAAAATTGTGGCGAGCTGAATGGATCGATGATGGTTTAGCAATAGTTTTTGGAATACTTAAATGTTATCGCTATTAGTCTATTATTACCTTATCCATGGCCTACAAATTCCAAAGGCTGATATGGCGACCTATCACCTAAAATTATCATATTCTGTATAACCATACAAATCCGCTCCCCCCTCCGCCTTTCTTTTTAAGATGCTTGTTCACCTAGTTGTATTTTTCTGAAATTAAAGTCAAGTTGATTTATGTGTTGATCAGAGCTATACGTTAGAAAATTACTGAGAATCTCTAATTGTGTGAGAATCATAGATCAACTCCATTTTATCATCTTTACCGAGTTTTTGTGTTCTGCACATTGGCTTAAAGGTTCTTTAGCCTTTATTTTGGCCGTTTTAATAACACTCCATGTGTCCCACGGTGGTTGGCTCTCTTAAACACTAAGAGTTCTACTTATATCTTTAAAAAAGCGGACTCTTGGCAAATTATTAGGCACATCTAATAGTACGTACTCTCATATTCTAAACCTATACTATATTTTTTCAGGTGCATTTATCATATATTTTATTTTTTGAATATTTATTTGATGATATGCCTTCGAAAAACATGTACTCCCAGATATATAGTATAGGTTTTGCAAACTACTAATTTTAAGATGGAACTATATATTTTAGAGGTGAGCGGTTGATTATAAACAAGCTGTCTCTCTCAGCACTAAGACAGTCAAACAACATTATCATCATGACTGTCATCATCCTATGACGGAAACCAGGCATGACCTGACGTTGATCTAGAGAACCTCCACAAAACCTTATGAAGCATCTAAAGGAAGCTTCCATGATTTTTCTTTCATCCTTTGTCAATTTAGTCCTGGAAAAGGGAGGAATACATTCATCAATTTGATTCTTTCTTTCTCTGCCAATTCTTTTTCTTATTTAGGCACATAGGTTGATCTATGTCCATATATGTTGAATAGTTTGCATCGTGCAGAGCGGAAAAGAGACAGGAAATGGATTAACATATGGTGGGCCCACCATGATTCACATTGCCCTTGCAATCCCCATATTTGCAGGAAGTAATTTGTGGTGTCTGACAGTAAGCTCCATGGGGAGGTCATGCTGTATATTACGGTCCATGGTACATCAATTTACGTCTGAAAATTATTTGTCTTTCAAAATTAATTATGAATATTAATAAATAATTCATTCTTATCCAATGACAGGTAAAAGAACAGTTATATAGGATATAATGAATTAGTTTATTATTTTAGTTAATTAACCTTGGAGAATATATATATATATATATATATATATATATATATATATATATATATATATATATATCGTACTCCTCATTCCTAATTTGATCTTGTTTGCACAAAAAATATGCTATTTATATAATATTCTTATAGTTAATTTATGCTCAAAATAATTGTTATTCTTGCATTTTTATTTGATTTGATTTTGTTTGTAGGTATTGAATAATTTAGAAAAAAATTACAAAAAAAATGAAGAGATATTGAAAATGAAGAATTGGCCGAAGCTGATTCGAGCCAATCCCTTTTATTCATCAACCAAAATAAAAACCCAGCCCATTGTGGGGTAACGATTATCCAGCAAAATGCCCAGATTTTGTGCCACATTTCACGGAAATGGAAGGTTGGATAGAGAGGCAAATTCGTGTATAAATAGGGGTTGAAGGGGAGGAGGTGACCATCAATTAATCCAGCAACCATAGCTTAGGCCCTGTTCGGCAAAATTAGCTGTTTGAGTAGCGGATGGCTGTTTAAGTAGCGGATAGCTGTTTGAGTAGCGGATAGCTGTTGAGTTTTAGCGGATAGCGGATAGCTGTTTAACTAGCTGTTTAAAAAGAATGCGTTCGGTAAAATGAGCTGTTGAATAAGCCGATTAATATAAAATGACAAAAAAGGACATTACTAATATTTTTGTTGTTTCATGCTTAATTATTGCTACTACTACTACTATTACTACTGCTATTATTACAACTACGACGACAACAACTGCAATAATAATAACTACAACTACTACTACAATTTGATGGTACAAAATTTGCAATATTAATTTATTATTGAAGTATTGCTCATAGAATTAATGTTTTGGCAGGATCAATAAATCAAACCTAATACATTGTGTAATTCAAAAATAAAGTCATAACAAAAAAAAAACAATAACCGTACTAATTTTGGTGTTTGCCAAGCCACAAAGATTCAGCAATTCGATCACGAATATCTTTCATTTCAGATCTTTCCCTTACATTTTCCTCATTTGTAGAATTGCTATATGAGATCTCATCAGCAGGTATGTAATCAGGATGTTGCTCAAGTACTTGAAAAATTCGATCATTCGGTGAATTGATTCGAATGTAGTTGTGCAGTGCAAATGTAGCCACTATGATCTTCGTTTGCGTAGCAATAGTAAATTGAGGCATTCTATTGAGTATTTTCCATCTTTGCTTCAGAACTCCGAATGATCTCTCAATACAGCTTCGTAGGGATGAGTGTGCACGATTAAAGGCTTCCTGAGCATTGTTTGGGAGCTCATTTTGAAATTGTGATTGATGATATCGTAATTTTGAATATGGTACTAGATAACCTTTTCTATCAGGATATCCTTTGTCAACCAAATAGTACCGACCTAATTACATTTAAAAGAAAAATTAGCTTGTTGTCCCCAAAAAAATTGACCACAAAGTTAAATTGCATGACAACATACCTTCTGATGGATTAGGAAAATTCAATTCTGGTGTTTGAATTGCATGTAAAAAAACTCGAGCATCATGTGCTGATCCTTTTCACCCGGCTGACACAAATGTAAAACACATATCAAAATCACATGTTGCCATAACATTGAATGTCGGATACCCCTTCCTTCCTCTGTAAGGTAATTGCTCATTCTCAGGAATACATGCTGCCACGTGTGTGCCGTCGATGCATCAAATACAATCCTATTATTAAACCGCAACTCATCAGATTAAATCTTTACAAATGAAATCACTGGGAAAAAAAATAGTAATGTATTTTTACCTTAAAGTAAGGCATGTATCTTTCATCATTAGCAATTTGAGGTGGTATATGTTTGAATCCCGAATCTCTTGGTCTTGTGATGTCATATGCGAGGCCCTTAGACTCACATGCAGAAATTGTATTTAACACTTCATGAAATATTCTACTTATAGTATCACCAGAACGTTAAAAGCATTCCCCAACCACTCTATTTGAAACACCTAAAGCAATGGTGTATAAAAAGATGCCAATTTTCTCAAAAATTGACATCCTATTACTTGACCGCAACCCATATTTTGTAGACAATTCCTTACACAATCTTACAAATAAATCTGGCTCCATTCTAAAAGCATTAACGCATCGAATAGAATTACTATTTATCAACTCCTTGATCCATATTTCTCCTGTTAAAGAAGAAGTCATACAAGGCTCCTTGTAGATATACTTGTAATAATATATAGTCATCAAGGCCATTGTACATGAAGCCATAGTCCAAAATTTACGGAACGTGTCCTCATAGTCCATGTCATCATACTCCATTTCGTCATCCTCCATTTCGTCACACTCCATTTGATCCCACTCCATTATTATTTTTTTCTTTACATAAAAATTATAAAATAACAAATAACAACAACAATAAATAATAATAATAATAACAATAATAATAACAACAACAACAACAACAACAACAACAACAACAATAATAATAATATGAATAATATTAATAGTAATAGTAATTAAAACTACAACAACATTAACACCAATAATAACAATAATAATAACAATAATGATAATAAAAATACATTCAATCATCCAAACAAAATAGAAAAAAAAATAAGTGCCCAGAACATTAAAACAAGATCTGCAAACAAATCCCTCAACCTAAACATGAAAAGCTAGAAACTTAATTAGTTGTCTTTCATCCTATGGAAATACTGAAGCCACTTTAGCCTGCTATCATCATCGTCCATATTTAAGAAGATTTCTCTCTTCACAGCAACAGCATCCTCAAGCACATGAGTAGCATAACACCAAAAGTCACTGCCTTTCTCTAAAATGTTATTATCTACCATACGACTAATAATTTGCATTGCTATAGCAATGGTAGACATGGATGATGCTTGCTTGTTCATTCTGTTTGGTCCTCCTGGACTCATTATTCGACAAGATGCTACCATGTGCTTAATTTGAGCACCTAACATTGCAGATCCCCCTGATTGCCTTCTATTACGCTTCAATTGCATTGTATTAGTCTTTAGGACAGACTTTTGGGCTCGTCTAGATACGTTCTTATCTGTTCTAACCTGACTTGCCACTTGGGTACTAAGAAGTTGATCATTCACTTGGGAAGGGCCATCTTCGCTATTCGCTTTGGTGTTGTCATCATTACCATTACTTATATACTCGACAAAATCTGTAAAAAATTGATCTTCGTCGGCTAATATTGATTGAAAATAGGGATTATCTTGAAGATTATACATATGCAAACTATCTTCTTCACCTAGCCGACCTTCCGTATGTTTTTCCGATTCATGGTCTTCCCCTTGTTTCTCAACATTTATAATAGGAGGTTCCATCGTAGGTACATAAACATTTTCTCCTGTTGCATATGTACCTCCATATATATGCTCCCACTTTTCTTCAAGTAATGAACTCACACCTTTATCTCGAAACTTTTTAACATATTGATTTTCCTACAAAGTATCAACGATCAATGTCAATGAACTAAAATAAAGTAATTATATAAGATATCTAGGCTATCCTATATCTATGGACTACAAAGGGATTTTTTTCAGTAAAAAAAAAAAAAAAAAACTAACCTTGATTTTCTTGTCCCACCACTCGGTTGAAGCCTCAATTTTTCCCAAAATAGGATCCCAACCTAGTCCTGTTTCCGTATTTCTCAACTGCTTCCAAGCACGCCAATCCTTTCTCATCGCATCATATTTGTGCTTACAACAATTAGTTGCACATGGACGTCCGACTTTCTGAGTAACTTCTTTTTCAATTTCGCGCCATTTAATGGACTGTCCACGTCCATTCTTCATAATATATTGAATAATGACATCACATAAGACAATTGTCTCCTCATAGCACCACTTAAAAAACTCTTTTGCCGTTCCACCCTTTTTAATTTCATTATTTTCCAGTGCCATATAACTCAGACATCAAACCTATGCAAGATAAAACTAAACGTTAGGAATCAATACCTTCTCTCCTTGTCTTATCCAAAACTAGTGCCCATATGCAATGTAAACTACAAGTCTAGTGCCCATATGCAATGTAAACTATAGGTCTATGGAGGTCACATGGAGTAGTAGGCAGAGAATTAACAGCTGAATTATCATAAGAACTTTTTTTTTAAATGCTAGTATACATACATGATCTATGTGTGTATTTACTTTGGCTGTGGTTCTTCATTTTCAGAAAAATACTCAGGCTTTTTTTAATTAGTGAAAAACAAATACATAAACAATTGTGGCAAGTGAGTAGTGGGTTCTGGGAATCCTGTGGATAATTAATTGGATGGGTTGAACAAGAGTGGAAAAATTTAATTGGAAGGATGGGTTGAACAAAAGTGGAAAAATAATCAGGCTTTGAACGAATAAGGGACATGTAGGAAGGCTTCACACCAAGTAGAAAATCTTGGTTGCTCTATACATCCAAGTGATGCTGACTATAAGCAATGGCAGTCTCTTTGCAATTTTGCTGTCAAAATGAATGTCACAGTGACCCTAAGGATACAACCCCCAAACAGAACTGAAGACTAGAAGCACCTTCTACCCATTTGCAATGACAAAATTTTGTGCGCAGCTATTAGCAAACTGTTATGCTCCCCATCCCCAAACCATTTCCAAACCTCATCTTTAAAGAGAGATATTCAAAGTGGAACATTTTCCTGGAGAGTACACAGTGACGAGCTCTCATAACATGGAATGATACCCATTTTTGGCATTGAATTTCAAAATAAGCTTTTCATCCTATTGACAGTGAGGCCCAAGCAATTAGATTCTGTCATTGTGCGAGAAGCTCACAAAAACTGTAGATGGCATGTCATGATATGTCATTTATCCATCATTAAACTGTGGAAATTTAGACAGCAAATCATTTTCAACCCAACTGATAAGCAGAGATAAAGGGCAGGAATACAAGACTCAGGCTTTGAACGAATGAATTCTGTAGCTACACCATCTTTCTCTCTCTTCTTTTATCTTAGTTTGTGGAAAACTAAAATTGGTTGAAGAAGAAGAAGAGGTCCTCTGGTCCTGATAAAGCTGAATCTTTTTCCCACCATAACAATATCAATCAAAGTGGGGTTCTAGAACATCAATCATGGAACAACAATAACAGCAGATGCAGGAACAACAATGGAGGTCCAAAACAAGAAATTCCTCCCAATTCCAAAAAAAAGCCTTCAAATTTATCATCAAATAAGATTAAAAAAATCAATATACTCACTTGAATTCCAGAATTGCTGCTGAATTCTTCTTTGCTTGGTGATGTTCTGCGTGGGTTTCAAACAGAGAAGTCAGAGAATGGGGGGCCGAATAGTGAGGGTTTTGGGGAAGAAAGAGGGCTTTTATAGTAGGGGCAATGGCTGCAAATTTAGGAAAATAGTAGGGGCAGAATTGGAATAAAAAAATAAAATGCTGTAGCGTTTCGTCAAACTTTGACACTCTTAACGTTTCTAAAACGCTGTCTCAAACGCTAAACGCGAATTTGATATGCTACTTTACCGAACACAAAAATTTTGAGAAAGTAGGGTTTTATCATATTCAAAACGCTAAACGCTAGTTAAAATACTGTTACCGAACACAGCCTAAATCGTAGTCTAGCTCTCTATTTTACTTTTTTTGCTACTGATTTTGGTAATTCCTGAGCTCTTCTCCATTTTTGTTAGGGAGTTGGGAAGCCATTGTTGGGAACTTTGGGTAGTTGGTAGTAGTTTCTTTCTCCCTATTTTGTGTCTTTTTTTGAAATTTTTGGCTATTGAGTTGAATTAATCTACAAATTTTGATCTAATAGTCGGTAGTTTGATTGCATCGGGTCTTCGTTTTTTTTTTTTTTTTTCCCTCATACTCTATTCTTTTCCTCACGCTATTGCTCTGTTTCCTGTTTCCATTTTCGGTGCCCCATGTTCCCCTTGTCTTGTTTAATTTACTTCAATGTTTTTTTCCCCCGCTCACAAACCCCAACCCTTTTGTTTAATTTCCCTCTCTTTTAGTCCCTGCTTTTCTACGGCATTTGTCTCTCTGTTCCCTGTTTGGTGGTATTCTAGCTTCATTAGATTTTCATTATTCAGATTCTCGTTTTTATTTTTTTGCAAAAGCCCAAAGGGACGAGTGCAAGTGAAGTTGCTTAGGTTTGGACTTTGAGGCAGCAAAAACTAAAAAGGAATTGTGTTTTGTTTTTTTTTTTTTTTAAAGTTTTGGATGTGTTTGGTTGGGGAAAAATTATTTTTTCGGAACATGATTTTCCCATTTTATATCTGTTTGGTAAAACAAAGAGGGAAAAATCATTTTATCTCATGTGAAGGAAATTGTTTTCCCTTGAAAAAGTAGGAAAATTGATTTTCCAGACTTGATTTTCATTTTCTAATTTTTTATTTTCTTTTAATTGTGGCCAGAATCACTCTATTTTCACTGTCATTTTGTCTCTTATTCTTCCCCTCTTCTTCATGTTCATCATCTTCATCGATGATTTTCATCGTCAATCTCTGCAATTACTTCTTGAATTCTCTGGCCTTATTACTATTGCCCTTTTCAAGAACTTCACAATTTGAGACACTCATCATCTCCTCCTTCGACATTTTTTTTAATTTGGGTTTAATATCACTCAAATTTTACTGAGCAATCCCTGAGAATAGTGAAAAAATTGAGATTCATTAATGTTGACTCTCTCTTTTTCTGGGTTTATTACCAAGTATATTTCTTGCTAGTGTTTTAAGTTTGATTTTGAAGAGGAGAGAAATAGAATTTGTTGGTTGTGTCAGAGCAGTGAGTAGGGAAGGGGGCTGATGGTAAAAAGAAATGAAGTGAGGGCTGGGGGGGGGAGGGGTTTATTCTATCAAATTGCAAAAAATGAAGTGGAAAAAAAATGGTTTTCCATTATACCAAATAGCAAAAAGTGTAAGTGAAAAATCATTTTTCTTGGAAAAATATTTTTCATGAAAAATGATTTTCTGGGAAAATGATTTTTCCCCCTACCAAACACACCCTTTATTTGTGTCTTGTGAAACCTAATATTGTTTATTTTATTTAGTTAGTGTTAGATTTTTTGTTAGGTCAGTCTATTAGTTTGGTTATTCATTTTTGTTTAGTAATTATAATTTAGCTAACCGAATGGGTGAATTTGATACAATCACCCTTGTGGGAACGACCCGTATTCGTTGAATCATTACTACAAGTTGACACCGTGAGCTTGCGGTTACTTTTTATATCAACAGATCTCTAAATAAACAGAAGGTAATTCTCAGATTTTGCTCATCTAAGAATTCATAGAAGACTTATTGTATCCTGAAGGAATATTCATTGCATAGAGAGCAACTATATGTGTGGGCGAATAATTCCTTAAAGAAAGAGAATTTCTCACGCCTTTAGTCTTCAACAAAAAAACTCCCCCTTCAAGTCTTTGATATTCTCAGTAATTTACCAACAAGATAGATGTTGCTATAAACCAATTTAAAAAGTACAAAATTTCTGTTCACCCATATTGTATTATTTTGATTCATTGATCTAACTTTTGATTTAATTGAATTAAAATCTTATGAAACATCAAAGGAAGAATAACCGAAAAATACTTGTAATACTTCAATAAATTAACAAAAAATCTAGTTACAAACTCATGTATATTGCCCTCATTTCAAGTTAAAAAAAACCTTTACATGAAGACATCTAATTTTAATTTCATAATATTATTGCTAATTTGCTACCTGGTAATGACTACTGCTGTTATTGCTAACAAGCAGCTACTCTCTACCACTACTTTGTGCATGGCCTGCGAATACCGAAGGTTAGTATGGTGACCATTGCCTAGAATTATCAGGTTACGTATGGATATTGGACTATCTTCGAGGCAGGTGATCATCGATGAGAATTAAGAGCTGATAAATACACTAGAATAAAAAATATTAATCACCAACCGTTAAGAATAAACATTTTAAAGCATTTGTCCACCTTATATTGTTTATGTTCAATTATAAACAAAGTTGATTTTATGTGATACTTAAAATTCTATGTTAAAATACGAAAATCTCTTATTTATGTGTAGAATTATGGACCAATTCTATTTTATTATTGTCGCAAATACACATTTACCCAACCCCTCCCCCAGGGGCTGTTTTCTCCTCTCACAATCAATTTTAATTCCTCCTTTTTCTAGTAATTCTTTTTTTTGGGAATTTTTTTTTGGGCTTATGATAAATACTTATTAGTAATTATAGTTAAAATATACTAAATTGTGTTGAATGATATTGAATTGTGCTAAATTAATTTACATATAATTGTAATTAAGCCAAGAAGTGGTTTTTATAAAGTTGTGTAAATGTGTACAAACCCAATATGAGCCATTTTAAATGCATATTTATTTATGTTGTGATAAAATATGAACGTATTTCAGTGAGTTGTATATATACTCTATGATTGTTCTAAAATAATTTACAAATACCTTTTTTTAATTGATATTATAATAAACAAATAATTTGCAAACATATTTACTATGTGAAGTCACTTTAGTGTTAATATAAAACTTTCTGTATTGTTAGATTTAATGGAGTACATCGGTATTTCAATTTTAAAAATAAATTATAATTAAGACTATCGACAATATACATTTTGGGTAGTTGTTAGAACACAAGTCGACATTACACATTTAGGATTAAACACTTAGTATATTTTATCATAAGTATAACATAAACTACACAATAAAACTACAATGTGTAACTTGGTTTTTAGGGGTGTTTGGTAACAATAGTTGTTTGGAAAAAAATAGCTATTTGGGAGAATTTTAGTTATTTTAACCAAATCAAATTGCGAATGGGTGTTTAGTAAAGAGCTGTTTGCAATAGCTGTTTGACTCTAAAAAGCTCTTTTTAAGAAAACTATTCCTATTAGCCTTTTGAGAAGAACTTTTTATGGAAATGACATAATTATTTATAAGTTTGAAAAAATTACAGACATCTCATTAAAAACTAATTCATAAATAAATGCATAAATGAAAATTTACCAACATATTTTTTAGAAATAACTAGTTTTTATTAAACACTTTTTTTTAAAAAATAGTTAATTCAAATAGCTAACAGTTAATACAAACAGCTAACAACTGTTCGCCAAACAGGGTCTTTAACCTTCCATGGAATCCCAAATGTCATCTATAAGTACGGCTTGCAATTCATTCAATGCAACGTTGTTTCATGTATCCTATGTGTGAGGATTGTAACTTCCTTCCACATATGTCACCCTTGGAGTGATTGCCATACCTAAAGTTCTTGAGTGCAAAAGTTACTATAATAATGAAATTTGATGCAATTTAGGCTTCCTCTCCAATATTATCAACCTTACCACTAGCACCCCAAATGACAAATAATTAACAAATTGGAGTAGGAAATTGTTAATAAAATAATTAATTTTTTATTACAATTTTTTTTTAAAAAAATTATGTTTCAATTTCAACTAGGTTCTTAAAATAATTATATACTTTTAGAAAATTAATGAAAAATTTATGAAGTTAAATCATATAATATGTCTTCAAAATAATAAGTATTTTACGACTACAATAATATTCATGTAAACATTATAAGTGATAGTATGAAACATTTTTCTTAGTTACATAATGTGCTAATTTTTTCAATATTCAAGGAATTTTACAATTACAATTAACAGATCTATTTACATTGTTAGCAAAATAAGTCCAATTATTGATGAAACAATGTGGTGATGTAGGTTTAATCACAATATAATTCATAAGTATTTTTTACAAGTGTTGAGATGTATTTAATTTTGTTGCATGATGTTGAATTGTGCTAAATGATGCTCAATGCTTAATTGTGTATGGATCGACCTGCTTTCATATATATACTTCTCATGGAACAACAAAAAGGCAAAAAACTTTATGTTTACCAAAGCTTGTATATTGTTCCAATTTCAAGTTAAAAAAGCCTTTACACGGAGACGGTCTAATTAAATTTAAGAAGAAATAAACCTTTGTTTACATAATAAATTCACATAAAGAATTTGAAAAAAAAAAAAAAAAGCTCGTCCATTAATTGTCCCCAGGTTGACAGCATGAAATATCAAAGGGAGGCCCCCTTGTTGACATTTCTTCACCTTTTTGTATTTTTCCACATAAATAATTTGATTGAAACTGCAAATAACATGTCATTTTCCACCATTAGGACAAATTGTCAATTTCTTAATTCTACTACAACTTTCAATTTTCATCAAATGTGATAAATTAGCTTGACAAATTGCCAATTGCACAAGAACGTATTTTAGTCAGCGCTTGGTGGAGTATAATGTATTCTAAGATTAAATAAATTTCAAACGCATATTATGTCAAATCACTGCTAAATAATTGTATAAAATGACTTTTTTTCCGGAATATAATGTGCTATAGTAAATACATGGATATTTCCGATTTCAGGACGCTGAGTTACGGGTGGAATTAAATTTGTTATATAACCAAAAAGATCGGGATTCGAGACCTCTCCAAAGTTGTATATGACAAGCAAGAAATTGCGTGATATTTAGCAATGAAATTTTTTTTCTCCGTTAAGGAATCTCATTACAGCTAAAAGAACTTGGGCATCATGGGAGTTTTAGGGTTGGATTTAGTTGTAAGGATCCACCAGCTTCGTCATCCACCATTATTCCTTCTTCACTTCCCACTTCTTTCATCAAGTGGATTCCACCAACAGACGAATTCATCAAAATTAATTTTGACGTATCTAAATCATCACAAGGAGCAACAACTTATGTCATCCGAGATAGATGAAGCATAAAGTACATAGTTTGTGACATGCTTCTATTTTGATAATGGAAACAGGAAGTTGGTTCAGGCAAGATTCGAGCATGTTGCGATTAAAGAATATAACAAGTTCCTTATCCAAGCACACTTTCCATGGCAGATTCAGACTCTAGTCCAAGATAATCTTCAATATCTTAGATATATAGATGAAGTACAAGTTTATCATATTTACAAAGAAGGTAATATGGTAGCTGATTGAATGGTCAAATAGAGTCTCTATCTTCTAGAGTATTCAAGTGCTTATCTCCTTTATTCCTCCTCAAAAGAATTTTTTAAATGTTTTAGCGAATGATAATAATATGTAGGGCTATCAATTCAGGTGCGCGGGTTATATGAGGGTCGGTTGTATTTCGGGTTTGCATTCGAAAGTGTTACCGTAATCCTAAAGTTTTGGTTCAGGTCAAACCCAATGGCTTAGAAATATTTGTTTCCTCCTACAAATATTTAAAGCATTAATGTAATTTTTTCAAAATAAAAAAGGATCTACTTCTAAAGTTTCAAGTGTTAATGTTTAAACTCTTTTCAAGAGTAGATATGTTGAACCTAGGACTCATTCACTTTTTAGATCACACTTTGTCAACAACAAAATAAAGAAAAAAAGAAAATAAAAGAAAATTCCAAACACATATAATCAACTTTCCGAATCATTTGTCCCAGATGAGGTGATCAACGTACGACTTCTTTTTTGTCGAACAATGTATTACTTTACACAATGGTGTAGGGATCTAATTAGATATTAAAAAGGTAGTTTGTCATAAGAAAAATGCTAGACAGTATTAGCGATAGTGCATCATGATGGTAATATTGTGGCAGTATAGTAGACTGATCAAGAGGAAAGAAAGATAAGAGAGTTTAAGTCTTTAAAAGGGTGGAAACATATGAATTTCATTCTCTTAAAATCATATTGAAACAATTAGGTATACTTATTAGAAGGGGAAAAAAAGGTATGCACATGCATTGGATAAATATAATTTTTGCATAACAAAATGGATACTAAAAATTCAGGTTAACCTAGACGGATGAACCCTAACCCTAGCGGGTTTAACCCAAAGGGGTACGGGTCTTAAAATTTTATCTAACATCCTAAATTTTTATCCGGCATAATAATACAGGTAGATGCTTAAGTGAAGGATTACCTAATATTCTTATGTTATATACACCCTTTAAAAAAAAAAAAAAATCTACTATCTATAATAAGGGATTTTTTAGCAAATGTTAGTCGCAACTCACGAGAGTGACGCCTCCCCCCTCCCCCCCCAACACGCAAACTCACAGAGAGGGAAAAAATAGCAACGCTCCAAAAAAAAAAATAATAATAAATATTGGGCCAGGTCTTTTGCTCAGCACAAATGCCCAACTCCATGTCTCCATCTCATAGGTTTGCTCGGATCATGTCATCCGGGTCAGACAAATGACGCCACATTATTGACTATTGACTATTGACCATTCGCCCTTTTGGTGAGAAAAAAATAAAATAAAATTCAAGTACTCAACAAAGTCATTACCACATTGATTGGTACATAAAGTCATCATCATGGGCCCACAAAATTAAAATAAGTAGGCCCGTTAGGCTTCTAGGCCCATTGAGTGGACACCTCGGAAAAAGCCCTTTCCACATTCGTTGAGCCTTGAAATTCCAAATAAGTGGTAGGGCCATTCCCAACCACTTGCTGTGGCACGGGTAGATACGGTAGAGCATTTCACCATTCGTTCCCTTTTTGTTTTTTTTGTTTTTTTTTAGTTTTATTGGTTTTTCTTTTTTTCCTATTAAATATATTATTTAGGTTATTAAAAAAATTATATGTTATGAGATAAGTCCATTATAAATATTTTATTTAGTGATTCAAGTTAAAGTTTCGTGGATTTGAGAAATAAAGGAATGCAAATGAAATTTGCTGATGTGGAAGAGTGGTTGTTGCATTAGGGATGCTATAGAGTGATGATACATGTTTTAACGTAGACACTCCTTAATGTCTTGTTCTATCTTAAATTAGCATGTTTTATAATTTAAAATCATCAAATTTTTAATAAGTATACTTAATTATAAATTCCTAAGCTTAAATATTTATCGGCTACGTCAATAAAGTATTAAATGACACTCGAATCGTATCAAGTCTTTCCATGAGTGTATATGATATGCATATTTTAGTAATATAGTAAATTATGGATAAAAAGATAATTTCACACAATTTAAAAGTTGTAATATAATTTCACTATTCGATCATATATTTTTTTCAATTTAAAAATATTGTATATGATTTTTAGAACAAAATAAGACACTTACAAAGTGTCTGATGACAAGACATTTATCATCTTGCGTGGTAAAATATAATAAATATCTTACTACAAGATATTTCTTGTCCTAACTTTAAAAAGTCATATTATCATGTATTAAATTGAATATAAAGTGAATAGTTGAGTAATGCATGGAAGGGTGTTGACACTAGGCTCTGTTCTTTTTGTGGGTCAATTGCATTTACCAATCTCAAGTCACTTCAACCTATTTCAATCTACTTCAATTCACTTGAAAAAAAAAAATCAACTTCAACCCACCTCAACCTACCTCAACCTACTTCAACCCACTTCAACCAACTTCAATCCACCCCCTTTATAATTTTAATAATTTGTAAAGTATCATGTGAGATTTAATCATTCTTGCACCAAAAAGTTCACTATACTACTTTTTTGTAAATTATCATACTTTGGAATTGTTTTATTTTTGTATTTATGTATTTTTTTAGTTTTTTATTTTTAAATTTTTAAATTTTTTATTTTTTATTTTTTATTTTTGCATTTATTTTTTTATTTTTTATTTTTTATTTAATTTTTATTTTTGTATTTAATTTTTATTTTTTAATTTTAATTTATTTTTAATTTTTTGTATTTAATTTTTATTTTTATATTTTTATATTTTAAATTTTAAATTTTAAATTTTTTATATTTATTTTTTTATTTTTTTATTTTTTTATTTTTTATTTTTGTATTTTTCTAATTTTTTGTATTTATTTTTTTATTTTTTATCTTATTAGCTTTATTCCAAACAAAAGCTACAGAAAATTTCAAAAAATTAAAAATTAAAAATTAAAAATTAAAAATTAAAAATTAAAAATTAAAAATTAAAATTAAAAACAAAAAATAAAAAATAAAAAAATAAAAAATAAAAAATAAAAAAGAATAAACAAAAATTCCACAAAATTTTGATAACTTCATAGATTATCACACATTAATTATATTCTCATTATTTTAACTCACTTCAACCCACCATATAAAAAATATACCAACTTTAACCTACTTCAATCTATATCAATCCACTTCAACCTACCTTAACCTATTTCAACCTACCTTAAAAAAAATACTAACTTCAATCCACCTTAACTCACCTTAACCTATTTCAACCTATTTCATTCTTTTACCCACTTAATTTACCCACAAAAAGAATATGCCCTAAGAAGTTAGGTAATAATACCTTTTATTCATAAATTTTTCATAACTATAAAATTACACGTATTACATATAAATGGTATAATACTTCTCCATTGGAAGGAGTTCCAAAGAAGCGCTTCACGTATGTAGAAGCACAGTAATCGACATGTGGACATCGAAGTACAGAATCAAAGGCTCCATGTTCACTCGGTGGCTTGGGGAGATGATTTCCTCTCAAATCCGGACTTTGGAAACAAAGTGCTTATCCTTTGAGAGAGTTGATTTAAATAAGTTGTCATTTGTATCCGTCGATATAACTGATAAATATTTAAGTTTGCATTTGATAATAACTTATAAATTCAAACTATTAAAAAATAATAATAATTTTAGATCATGTAAGAAATTAATCTAGATTAAGGGACTGTTCTTTTCATGGGTAAATTGGAGTAGGTAAAAGGATAAAGTGAGTTGAAATAGGTTGAGGTGGGTTGAAGTAGGTTAAAGTGGGTTGAAATAAGTTGAAGTGGGTTGAATTTTTTTATATAATAAATTAAACTTGGTTAAAATAGTGAAAGTAAATTAAAGTAGGTTGAAGTGAGTTGAAGTGAATTGAGGTTAGTATTTTAAAATTTACCCACGAAAAAAACAAATCCTAAGGCAAGGTAATTAAAAAGTATCTTGTCATAAGGCATATTTCATCACCCAGTAATTAATAGTTAGGGAAAAAAACATCCGCCAGTAAACTCGCTAAGGATCCACATGTTGGTTATCATCACTTAACACCTCAATCTTGGGGTTTTCAAAACCATATTTCCTTCGACAATTAAATGTTTTTTGTCGTATACACAGATTATTTCATATTCACGAGGCTGCAATAGTTTGCATTAGTATATCAACATATGATACCCCACTATATGTTAGTAACGATTGAACTGTATGTCCAAAAATCATACATGTTCAAATGTAGACTTTGCTCCAACTATTGAACATCTTACATAAATGAATATATGACAAATTAGAAATCATAATATGTATATAATTTATCATTCGAAAAGCCAAACTATATTATACTTTGTATTTTTTTTTTTTCCCCTTGTTCCTAGTAGACACAACCATACACAAGACCAAAATGGTCAACAAATTAGAATACTAACTAGAGGGTACCTTGCTATGCTACCAAAATTGGTACCTGGATTTCTATTTTAGACAGCACCTCCAAAAAACCAAATTATATGTCCCATGTAATTTTGGTCTTGGATCCTCCATTTCACGAGTTGAGTTATTATTCGGCCCAATAAAAGGTAAAGTTCTTCTATCATAGATTTTCTCCATTCACAAGACTTAAACCGGATATCTTGTCTAAAGAGAACAAGTGCCAAAGTACTTGAACGAACCTGTGTCAATATACGCCCCATGTTGGAAAAATGTGCAAAACTTTAGCGATTGTTGATGGGAGGATTATGGTGAGCTTTACCATTCCCTGGGTAGTCTTTGTTCATCAGTGTCCATACCTCATTAGCAGCCTCAATATCATGGGACTCTCCCATCCCTTTATTCTTGTTACTTGTGTGTTGCCTAGCAATATTGACATTGCTTAAGAAAGTCATTTGCTTCGCCATTGCCCAGGAATCTTTATCCTGGTCAACAAAAATAATTGAGAAATCAATAGTTGTTTTACAGAAAGAAAATTAGCTTTTAGAAAAATTTAGAAAAATTTATTCTCGAAAATATTTCTTCAAGAAAATGAATTACAACATAAACTCACTAATCTTTCATTAAAGAAGATACATTTAGATATGTTTTTTTTTGGGGGGGGGGGGGAAGAAAATTGTTCTTGTTTCGAATTTTTTGCAACTGAAAGTGTTGACCAAAGAATAACAGTCATATTATGACACCATAATCTCCCATTAATAGATCAGTTATAAGGTAATTAATTCGATATTAATCAGCCAAATTAATTCACTGATTCTATTACAAGCTATGTGCTATTATAAAATAGGGATAAACAGATTTGGAATAACACAACTGAGAAGCAAACACTCCTAGATAAATTAATATACTTTCTGCCCTCTCCCGCACACTAATCTAGCCATTACTGAGATTTGGGTTTGGGGTGTGAACCTTATTGGTGACTCTAATAGCCACCAAGTTCGTGGATAGTGCTCAGCAGGCGAGACCGGGCAAAGCTTCCGCATTAAGGTAAACCATAACTTTTTGCTATAGAGAGATTGTTCGTTTTTCTAGAAATTGATTTTTCCCCTATCCAACATTTATACACAAACCTAGCTCAAAGGAATATCATTTTATGAAGACAAGGTGTTTTACTTAAATTTCAACTAAGAAGAAACTAAATAGTAGTTTTTACTTATGAAAACGTTGAGAAAAGCATGGTTAGTTTGGTACCTTAGTCGATGCTTTGGACTTTCTATTCCTTGATGCATTGGTGACCCTTCCTGCAGGTAAAAAATAAGATAATTCAAATTGACCCCCCTATCTTCAAAACCTTTCCCCTCTGTCACACCCTTTATCTTGCAAATATATTCCAAACATCACATTGTTCACATACATATGGATTGAAACAAACTAAACTTTAGTAATGTTTGCTCAAAAAATCCAAAGTGATATTCCTTTCAGAAAAAATCAAATATAAAATATATAATTGAAAAAATTTCTACATAATGAATCTCTGTATATATGGTAAAATACAAGTAGCATGAGACAATCTACTCTTGTATGTTTTTCCTAATTAACAAAATTTGAAGCACTTTGCAAGCTTTGAAGTTAGGTGCTTGACTAACTTGTTGACTGTTGATATATCTCAATTGTGCCTAGGTGGATGGGACTTGGGATAGTGATAATCAGCACTCAGAGCTACAAAACCAGCTTCTCCATTCATCGTGTTGGCCTTACTCTGTTTACATAGGAGAACGTGATTCGATTTCCCCTTCCCTTTAGGGTTACAATTCTGTATATCAGACTTTGCTCCCTCTCTTGCTTTCGTCCTCTCATTGCCGCCTTTTCTTCCCAAGTTCCTTCCTTTTGGGTTCATATCGTTGCTCTCTCGCTTCGCTTCAAGAATATGGAATGTAGTGTCCTGCAAGTAAGACCAACGACATCAACATTAGCAACCCGGTGTGAATCCTGCATAAGCCTAACGTATGTAGAATTTATGTTAATTGATCAATGTACCTTTACAATCGAAGGTTTAGAACTTCCAATGACATGGTCTAATCGATGTGGAACCATTTTTGCGTCAAATTCACCTACAAAAAGTAGGTAAAGTGTCGAATCAACGACGAAATTAAAGGGAAAGAAGCACAAAATATATCATCACTGGGAATAAATGAAGAGAATGTGTGTGCGTGTATATACCTTGGTAGTTATGATGCTTGTAAGTGGAGTCTCTTGCTTCAAGCAAACTGAACATAAGCATAAGTATAAAGCTAGTAAACCTTAAATGCACCATTACTTTCTTCTTTTCTTCTTTGGGTAATTAAGCGAGGGCTTTTTTTGGTTGCTCAAGTTGAACTTCAAAATGCACATAACGCAGAAGAGAGAGGACAGAAGTTACGTTGAGCAAAGTAGTGGGGTTGGTTGCCTTGGTTTTATAGGAGATGTAAACCCAAACAGAAAACTACAAGTCAAAGCTGCAATTCCAAGGACAATTGGTCTGTTTCCGTACGTTGGTAAGTTAAATTGGATTAATAGTTAGAATTATACTAATGAGGTTATGTGTGCTACTTGTATTATAATACGGTTGTGTAAGTATATGTATGCATGAGATTTTATGTGATTTACATATACAGTTGCATTAATCAAGTTTGTCAAAATAACACAGATTATATAGAGTACTCGAACAGTGAAGAATCATAATTAATGCTATTCCATCCAGCTTTTAACTTTTACCAGTGATGGGTCCACTATAGTTCTGTGTTTGGCATTAATGTTTACCTTAGTATTTAATGTTTTGACCTAGTTAAAATATCTATTAGTCTAATATTGGAATTTGGCAAACTAGTATTTTTGCTAGCGTTCAAATTATCATTCAATGTTTTAAATAGCATTTATGAACTTTTTATAAAATTAGTTTTTGACGTTTCAAGTTAACACTTCACACTTTTTGCGGTCAAAGTCACCCTTTATTGATTTTATATTTGGTGAATTATTCATATCCTTTAGATCAATTTACATTAATAAGCTAACTTAATAGCTAAATTTACGAAACACATTTCCTTCAACTATTAAACTGAATGCAATTAAATTAGACTAATTATATGTTACCTAAATAGCTATTCGTCGCCTACACCGTTAAATTTGCTTAGCAGGGTCTAGATAAAAAAAAGAGGATAAGGTTAGACATAGAGTCAATAACAACATAAATCTTGCCATACCCTCCTTGAAAAAAGAAAAACAATTCCAACAACATTGCATGTAACACTAAATTATTTTTTAAGTTTGCAAATTAAGTTGATCTATTTGAATTAGATAAGTTGTACTACGCACACTTTGGTGCCACCTATATGGTTCTTATATTGTACTACTTTCTTTAATTTCTTTCTTTCCTTTTTTTTCCCCTCTTTTTCTTTGGGGTCCTACCTTGTGAGATCAAGGGTGGAAGACAGGTGAAGAGGTAGGTGCATGATAGTTTTATATGTATAGCTCAACCATCAAAGCTACATGCTAAATATTCTTACATGAAATGGAAAGTTGAAATGGGTGTACATATATATAAACTTATAAAGAGATGTAGCGGTTCAAAAATGTTAGGAAAAAGCATACAATAGCGTGGAACCGGGAGATACGGGATGTTTTTCACTTGTCTGCCGCCATCCACGCTCCGAGGCATGAAAACTTTTGAAGTATGTTCTAAGTGCCAAGGGTTGAACTAGGGATGGCAATTACATTCAAGTTCGAGGTATATTCAAATTGATTTGAGGTAAAAAAAAAATTCGATTTGAATCCGAGACAAAAATGTGAAGGTAAAAAATCACTTTCTTCCAACTTTTTTTTCTTCACATTTTTTTCTTTAGCTTTTCTTTCTACCAAATTTTCTAAGGATCAACGGAGCCTTACAGTCTGTTCTAAGTGCTATGGGTTGGCCATACACCTAGCTTTGCTACTTCTAGGTATGCTAAATAGCTACGTATGTTTAATTGTAACGTATTTGAAACCTGTAGATTTGGGTTTCACATTGTCCTTCTTTGCATTTTAGAAAAACGACAGGAAGTAAGTACTAATGCTTAATATTCTAAGAAGAGTAGTGTTAAAGATCTTTGAAGGTTATGTCTCTTTTTTCGCCATATGGAATAGCTATAAATTGCAAGAAGTCGTAATGAGTTGTAAGAAGGGGTAAAAAATTATGTAAAAAATTGTAAAAAGATGGAAGAGTAGTTGCGAGCAGTTGTTAAAAATATTTAAAAGTTGTAAGAAATGCAAGGAGCTGTAAGAAGATGAAAGGATATATAAAAATTCATTTTATTAAAGATACAAGGAGTTATAGAAAGTTGTAAGCGATAGGTATATTTCTCATTTCGTTTTGGAGGGAAAAAAAACGGGGCCTAAAAGTATCAAAGTAAAGATATCATGAAAAATAGATGTCAACTAATTCACCTAACAAGTTTTATAAGAATGGTATCAGATAGATGGCTTCAAAACTTGCTTATGTTAGTCTCGTGCTTCCTTCTATGCCAATATTCCTACACCAAGTCAATGATATTGTTGAAAGACATAAATCTCAACTTTTATGTTAGTGACTTCTCCAAAATTTATTAAGGAAACAATTCCACCAAAAGTTCAGCTGAATATTGACAACATAACAAAAATTTTGTAATATTACTCCAGTGTATTCCTATCAAAATGAATATTATTTAAATTTTAAATATAAATGATTTTTTTTGAGTCTTGGATCCTCCATTTCACTAGAGTTGATCTACTGTTGACCGAATAAAGGATAGTGCTCTCCCATCACAGATTTTCTCCATTCATAAGACTTGAATCCGAGACCTTACTTACGAACGAGGGTCAAACCACTTGAACCAACCTGTATTGGTAAATTTTAAACATAGATGTTGTATAAGTCCCTCAACTTTTTGACAATATACTTCTAATGTATACGAGATTTTTGTAGTATTCTAATTCACTACGGTCAAAACTTTGCAATTGAAATTGGAGTTATATGGACGTTTGAAACGATGAAGGATTTCCATGGCACACAAGTTACCATTGGCACAATTACCAGAGAATCATAAAGTTAGCAAGCCAACTGCAGTCTAGCATATACTACTTTTCATATTTAATTTTAGTGTGAAACTCAACAGGCCCGCCTCACTTTGTGGCTGTAGGATCTTGGAATCGTTTCACTTGTTTAATTACTTTATTCATGCTATCAAAAAATTACTTTATTCATCCCATTGACTGAGGGGTAACATGTTCACATGCTTCTGGTCATGTGACATTAACAGTTGGGTTACCATAAAATAGCACATATTATTGGATAGGTAAAAGAAGTCTAATAAAATATAGAATTATGTGAACGACGACTAAAGAATTTAGATATCCTTATCACAATATTTTTTTACTCTTTGGTGTAAAGGAGTGGCAAAGGATTATATAATACAATTACAATATAATAAGGAGTGGAATCAAATCTGGAACTTAATATACATAGAGTCTAATTCATAAATTGTTGTGCTAAGAGTTAAGACCTCATTGGCGTATCATACCGCAAAATAATAACAAGTTTTCTTGATATAGGCCTTGTTCGGCAAAATTATCTATTTAAGTTGCGGATAGCGGTTCACGTAACGGATAGCTGTTTTGGTAGCTGATAACATTTCTAATTTAGCTATTAGCGGATGGCTATTTAAATCAGCAGTTGAAATAAATTGTTCGGCAAATTTAGCTGTTAGTTAGCTGATTAATGTAAATTAACGTGAAAGGACATATATAATTTCCAAATATAAAATTTTCAAAGGATATTTTTTTGTCAAAAAGTATGAAACACTACTTCTAAATGTCAAAAGCTAATATTGTTAGCTTTTCAGAAATGGTGCTTAAAAACGCTAAACACTACTTAAAATGCTAATCAAAATACTAGGTTACTGAATACTAAAAATGAACTAATTAGTGTATTAACTTGGTCAAAATAATAAACGCTACTTAAAACGCTATTGCTGCACATGATCATAATTTGATTCGGTAGGTAATGTTTCTAAAAGTTTCTCACAAAAATTTTAGGCTTAACCTAATAGTTTGAAATTCCTATGATCCGTCACCAGTCAGGGGGATTTAGTCCCTATTCAGCAAAATTAATTGTTTAGATAGTAGATATTGGTTCAAGTAGCGGATAATTATTTAGGTAATTGATAATGTTTCTAATTTAGCTGTTAGTGGATAACTGTTTAGATTAGTAGTTGAAATAAATGTGTTCGATAAATTTAACTGTCGGGTTAGTTGATTAATGTAAATTGACATAAAAGGATATAGATAATTTCCAAATATAAAATTTCAAGTGTTATTTTTGGGCCAAAAAATGTGAAATGCTACTTCTGAATGCCAAAAGCTAATACTGTTAGCTTTTCAGAAATGTTGCTTAAAACTAAATGCTACTTGAAATGTTACTCAAAAATCAAAATACTAGGTTACCGAATACTAAAAATTGACTTATTAGTATATTGACTTGATCAAAATAGTGAACACCACTCAAAACGCTATGCCAAACACAGCATTAGATGAAGTTTTATTAGTTTTGGTTGACATAAATCATTCACATTAACTTTTACGTCTGCTACTTAAGTAAAACTTGTGTTATTCATCAAGAAAATATTTGGTCCTACCACTATAAATAAATGTTTATTGAAAAGCGAAAAAGGAAAATGTTAAGAGATCTGACAAATGATTGATCAGATCAGTGACATAGATTGCAAAATGAGTTTAGTTAGTTTCTGCAAATTGTTCAGGCATATGGTGATTGGCATGGATGAAATAGACAAAGATCTTCTTGACATGATTACCTCTTCATAGCTTGATTCTTGAACATCAAGTCTCGGTATATTATGGTCATCCCAGCAGCCACTAAATTCTCTCTCAAATTCTTTGTTCTTGATCTTCCATTGACTCAGCTAATGTCGAGCTACTGCAAAAATGCATATGTTTTTGTGTCAATTAACCAATATTCAATCAAAAGTTAAATTGATGGTTAAATATTTCAGATAACTTAGGCTGTACTTGGTAGGGTTGAAAACTATTTTTTCTAGAAAATAATTTTTCATGCAAGATGATTTTTCATGTAAAATTATGTTTTAATTCCTATTTTCAATTGTTTGGTAAAAGAGAAAAGGAACTTTCCAGAAAATGAGTTCGACTAGCAAAAAATGAACAAAAAAAACTTAGAAAGAGGCACATTAGTGAACACAAAAAATATGCAAGAAATTTAGAAAAATGGGAATTTCCACTTTTTTTTCTTTTGAAAATTATATTACAATAGTAGTGTCAGGCAGATTAAAGCTATCACAATATGTACATTTGTCATTTTTTTAATCTTACGTCCTACAATTTGATACTAGTAATGCTTATTAATTTTCTACCTTCAAGTAAGAATCCAAACGAAGAAGAGGAAAAACATAGTGAGCTTCTCTATTTTGTTAAGCCTGACAACAAATTGCAGAGTGTTTTTTTAGATTTCGATGAAATCATGGCCGTTACATTTACCGGCGTCAGCATTGGGATGATATAGCTTTGCCAATGTTTAATACGCTGCCTTAATCTTCGAACCATATGTCGCTACTTTAATTTTCAAACCATATGTCAAGGAAATAGACATGGAGGTGAGAAAGACTGTGACACAGTGTGAGAGTTGAAGAAATGTAAAATTAACTTATGCTCTATGCAAAGTGAAAATATTTTCCTTCATTTTAGGGAAAATAATTTTCCTTTGAAAACAAATAGTCTCTCCTTATTTTATCAAACACCGTAAAATGAGAAAATCATTTTTCAGAAAAATGATTTTCACCCCTATCAAACACACTTTTAATGTTAGCAAGGTTTTTAACATTTGAACTCAAAACCTTAAGAAGAATTTGTATTAGCTTATTGAAGTGGTTGTTAATCAGGTTGTTTTATATTGTACTTGACATTTACGCTTGTATATGATATTTTAGAAAACTAATAATTAAAAAATAATCTAATATTTAAAAACATAGCTGAACTGAGTTTGTGACAAATGAAATTTCTTAAAGTAAAAAGTGTGTGTCTTACTTCAAACAAGTTACAAATAAAAATTGTAAACATAAACATGCATAAGTGGTTAGCTTGTAGTAATTGGACATTTCTTTGTACTCTCATGCTTGATATTCTTGGTCGATAATTAGCCTTAACTTTCTTTTTATTTGCTAGCTAGTACAACAATATTGTACGTAGCATAAAATAATTTATCTTAAAGGACTAATTCAACCAAAAATTTGAACTCATGATTGAATGTTCATGAATGGTTTTATACTCTAACATGTCCCCTTCATACGGACACCATTGGGGCTTGAAGTGTGGATGTTGCAAAACACTCTTCCATACGCAATAATTCAATTTAGGAACTGTTAAGAGACAAACCTGAAACCTCTTGCTAAAAAATGCTATAATACCATACGTTCAAAAATCAATTCAATTAGAGACTAACTATGTTTAAAAACCATCTCAACTAAAAGTAGGGTCAGCAAAAAACCATACCCGCTTAAAAACCCGCAAAACCCACCCCCATGAGTATGCGTATGCATTGAAAATGAGAAGAAAATAGGTATCGGTATGAGTATGGGTATAGGTCCCACCTCCCATACACACCTCATACCCATTTTATCAACATCCATCTCGTATACATCCCATATAAGAACCATACCTATTTATTCAAAGTTCTACTTTGTTGTTTGGACTTAGATATTTTGCTAGTTACTTTGAATTGTATTATATTGAAGACTCAAAAATGACATTTTGTTAGAAATCAATAACTATTTAGTGTTAATTTATTACTTGAATTTGAAAACTTTTAGTTGTATTTGCTGTGATATAATAGGGGTATTTGGTAAACAATTTTTTCGCTAAAAAGAGTTTTTTGGGTCAAAATTAGCTGTTTGACCTAGTCAAAAAACTAATTTAAGTATTTGATAGAATAGTTTTTTAGAATAGCTTTTTGGCTCCAAAAAGCTAATTTGACTAGCTTTTTAGAGTAACTTTTTAGAGAATTAACTTAGTTTTTCTACAAATATCTAATTCAAATAGCTAATACAAACAGTTAATTTAAATAGTTAATATAAACAAGTAATAGCTGTTCGCCAAACAGGGTTGTTGGAAGCTTGATGTTGATGTGACATATTGACTGTTTGATGTTGAATATGGGTATAAAATGAGTTTAATTCTTTTTGATCGATATATATCTGAATAAAACTCGTATACCGACTATACCCAACAGGTATGAGTATGAGTTTAGCTTTACAATATCCGGCGGATATATATATGGTTATGACTATTAATTTCGAAAATGGGTAGGGTACTGTTAAACCAGCCCTTTATTTAACTCATTGCCACCACTAATTAAAAGTTTAAATTTATGAACAAAGCTAAGGTTTCGAAATGATTTTATACTCCAGCCAATGATAGCACCACTCACTATGAGTTATGTTGCTAACATTTGGTGACTTGGTTTTTTTTTTTTTCCCCCAATTATTATCAAGCCAAGTGGTTAAAAATAGCGTACAATAGATCCAAAAACTTAAGAACAAACACATTTTCACCATGTGAAAGACAAAGTCTTCAAATAAGACCAAACTTCCAATATACCTTTTAATTCCTGATCAAACTCTCCACAAATAATTAGATCACAAAAAGCCAGCTAGCCTGTGTTCTCGCATACCAAGGGAGAAGACAAACAAAAAGCTGCAGGAAGACTTTCAGGGCAACGTACATGAAATTTGAGCTCAAAGCATTAGTAACTCTCATAAATTTTATCAGTTGAATTGGTTGATGTTCACTTTGAATAGCACATTGCTTAGATTTGAAAGCTTCTATAAAAGAGTATGAGTTTCCAATGTGCCCTTATCAATCTACATGCATGTATAAAAAAATATAATGTATGCTTGCTTATAAAACATTAGGTACATACTTGTATGAAACTTTTTATCTGTTTTTTTTTTAAAAAAATTAGCTGTAGCTCTAGTTCTTCTGAACCAAAAAACGTACATACATTCGAATTCAAATCTATATATTTTGAGAGTTTTTTAAGGAAAAGTATTTGAAATTATATTGCCTCTAAATTAAGAAAAAGGCTCGATTTGCTATACTTAGATTAATTTAAATGTATATGTGTGGCACAAAACTTAAAGTAAGAGTTGGTCAAAATTACGACTGCCTCGAATCACTAATCTATCATATGCAAGATCAGTAGAATAACAGTAAACAAAAAGAAAAAGAAACAAGACAAAACTAAAATATATCAGGAATTAACAGTTAAACAAGCTGTTAGGTTAGGTTAGCAAAACAAAGCTAGCCGAGAACATGAGGATGAGCAACCCAATATATTTGTCGATTTTTTCTTTTGTCGGTTCTCTTTGTATTTTTTCCTTCAATAATATTATATTGATTAACAGAATTAAATAAAACCACTACGATCCCTTTATTTTAAAAATACATGAAAAAGAAAGTCGGAAAAAAAAAAAAAACCAGAAAGCTAGTAGTCAAATAGAAGACTAATGTTGTACTGATTTTGACTACCTTTCTAGTGTGTGCAGTGTATTCAACCCTTCCCCTTATGCCCCCTCCCCCCTCCAAAAATGGGAAGTTGAATGGCCTATGTGTGGTGTTCTACTTATGAGCTTGAGGTTACGGAGGGGCAAAAGATTGTTTTTAAGAGAGTTTATGGTGTGGATTGCTCTAAAGGAGCGTAAATGGCGTGGTGAGGGATAACGGCAGATCGAAAAATTTTGTATATCAATGTTTATTTTTAGCTTTTATTAAAGAATTTTATAACATTAAGCAAATGTCGTTGGTTTTTATATATAAAAATTGAAAAAGAATTTATCAAATTTTTTTAGCCTACTAATGTCAGAGATCCCAATAAGAGCCGAACTATGCAATTGATGAGGGATGATGAGTTGAGTTGATCACAGGTGGTGTTGACAATGTCAGACACCATTCCATATCAAGACATTTCAATATGTCAGAGTAAGGTGGTGTGGCGTGAAGAGAATGTGAACTCACTCAAGAACAAAATGGATTGACAATTCACAATAGCAGTACAACAGGAAAGAATGGGAGAAACCAAAAACTACAACTTTGATTGACAAAGAGGAGAGATCGAAAAGGAGATTGTGAAGCGAGAGGAAGAGAGTTAAGAGTGATGCAGATATTGCTTACGTACATAGGATGAACCCTATGGTGTTTTTTGAGGTTTAGGGCCCAACTCAATCAAATCAAAGAACAAATTGCAAAATGTAACACCCCCACCCCAACCCCTTCCCGGGCCATAGACACTTACCAAGAATGACTTCAAAAATCATCGATTGGTTCCAAAAATCATCACAAGACTTTCTGACATACTTTGTCCTCGTTCACATGCTGTCTGGGAAACTTTCCAGGAGGTCACCATCAGAAGATTTCTCCACAGCGTGCTCACTTAACTGATGATGTAACACTCCATTATTTAATCCTATTTAATTTTTCTAATCTTTCATTAGTCATATGATTATGAACATTTATCAGAGCAATGAGTCGCACAAAATTTAAGGTACGACAAAGTAAATGGCCAAATCAAGCAATTTATGTGATCAAGACTTTTTAAAAATAAAATTTAATTGCAAATAATTATGTAAACGGTCTATATCTGCATGCAAGAATGCATATGCACCCGAATAACACTAGAAATGAACAAGAGCCGATTTAATTTCTTAATGATTGAGAAAGCGCATTACAAAATAAAAAAAATAAAATACAATAAAGTAATAAAAAAATACCAATTAATATAGCCAAATTCATGGTCAAGAAATGAACTGTGGTAATTTAGATAAAATGATAAGATCAAATTTAATTTGATGTGAAAAAGAATTGAAAAAAAATAGAAGGAAAGAAGGAAAATATGTGGATTAGACATTAGTTATCTTGTATGGTTATAAATTTAAGCATGTGGATAAAAGTTTCGGATAAGTTTGAATTAAATTTAGTAAGACAAAAATTAAAAGCGACAAAAAAAAAAGAAAAAAAAAGAAGAGGAATAAGAAGCTGGGCACAGCTAATGAGTGAAAAGAGGAGTTATGTTTTTTAGGTTATGCTCAAAAAGGACTTGGGAATTAACTTATCTCATCTCCTCCATTACTTAATCTTCTCACCTTTTCCTCTGAAGTCTGCCACCGCCTAGGACTAAGCCCTGGCCGCCACTGTGCTACTATCTTCTGGCGCCACCACAGGCCATCCTTACTACTCTTCTCATCCCTTCCTCTCAAATCATTCATAAACTCAATTACAAGCCCAGCACAATATCAAAGGATATCAACTTCAACTCCTGGCTCTTCAATAATGGAATTCTACCCTGTTTACTCACTTACAAGCCCCAAAGAGTGGAGGTTTAGTACAGTCATTCCACTGTACAAGAACAAAGGGAATATTCAGGACTGTAACAATTATAGGGGCATAAAGTTGCTCAGTCATACGATGAAATTATGGGAGAGGGTGATTGAGAGAAGGTTGCGGAAGAATATTTCAATTTCAGAAAACCAATTTGATTTTATGCCTGACAGGTTGACCACAGAGGCGATTTATTTCCTTAGAAGGCTCATGGGATTGTACAGAAATAGAAAAGTGGACCTTCATTTGGTATTCATCGACTTGAAAAAAGCCTATGACCGAGTTCCGCGCGAAGTGGTGTGGAGATGCTTGGCAAAGAAAGGAGTGTTCCCGCTGTATATTCGAGTTATTAAGGATATGTACGAGGGAGGTAAAACTAGGGTTAGGACGCCAGGAGGGTTACCGATAACTTTTGCATTGGTATAGGCCTTCACTAGGGGTCCGCTTTAAGCCTTTTTCTTTTCACTCTGATCATGGATGAGCTTAAAAAAGGGATTCAGGATGAGGTACCATGGTGTATGTTATTCGCAGATGACATTGTTCTTATTGACGAGTCCAAAGAGGCAGTTAATGCCTAGTTAGAGCGTTGGAGGTGCGCATTGGAGTCTACAGGTTTCAGAGTAAGTAGATCGAAAACTGAATACGTGCACTGCTGTTTCAGTGGAAGGGAAGAGGCGGGGGGAGAGGTTACCATTGACGGGTTGTCGATACCAAAGGTCGAGAAGTTTAAATACCTTGGCTCGATCGTTCAGCAGAATGGTGGGATTGACGAAGATATCAACCAGCGCATAAAAGTAGATTGGCAAAAATGGAAGAAGGCCACGGGTGCGCTTTGTGATAAGAGGATGCCGGTACGACTAAAAGGAAAAGTTTATCGTACGGCAGTTGGACCTACTATACTGTATGGTTTGAAGTGTTGGCCAATAAAAAAGACTCAGATTCAAAGGTTGATAGTCGCAGAGATGAGGATGATTAGGTGGATGTGTGGTTATACGAGAATGGACAGAATTAGAAATAAAGTGATAAGAGACTTGGTTAAAGTGGCCCCCATCGAAGATAAGATGAGAGAAACAAGATTTAAATGGTTTGGCCATATGAAAAGAAGGGGTGTGGACGCCCTAATGAGGAGCTGTGAGAGGATTAACACCCCCGTAGGTAAAAGAGGGAGAGGTCGGCCAAAGAAGAGTTTGGATGAGGTGATTAGAGAGGATTTGAAAGTTGTAGGATTGACGGAAGACATGGCTCAGGATAGGAGACTATAGCGGGATAGGATTAAGGTCTTAGATCTCAGATAATCGGCCCTGTACTTGTCTTTCGGTTGCAATAGGGCAGGTTTGGATGTGGGTTTCCGTGTTGTCGCGTGGTTTGCAGGTAGTGCACACTTCTGGGACGACTCATTATTTGCCTACCTTTGCTAAGGTATATTTCCTTCCGTTGCTTTATTGTTTCATGGTTTGGTTAATTTTGACCCCCCTGTTTTATTCGCGTAACCGTAGTTTTTTCTTTTAATATTTTCTCAAAAGCCATCTTCTCCAAAATGTTTGCACAAAAATCTTGTTTTTGTGGGTCTCGTGGAATCAGCCTCTCCACGGGCAGAGATGCCGATAGAGGTAAGGCTGCCTACATCTGGATCTCCCCAGATCCCACGAAAGCGGGACCCATACTGGGAGGTATTATTGTTGTTGTTGTTGTTGTTGTTACTTTCCTTCAGTTTTTCCAAGAGAGATAGAGAGAAAGAAAGGCCAAGGGAAAGTTAAAAGTGGTGTTTGCAGACTACCTGATTACAATCTACTACCTCTTTCACGTTAGAGAACACGAGGGAGAGCGATAGAGAGAGATGTTGGACTTGGAAATGGGTGCATACAACTATATTTTTTAGCTTAAATTAAAAAAATATTTTACTTTGGGCTAGTCAAATTAATAGTGTCCATGGTGTTTTCAGGCCCTTTTACGGGTGTCCACGGAGATTGATCCACCCTCCTTCAAAGTAGCTTATTAATATTGTTTAGGGGGGTTAGGGGGTGCCCATGGACACCCATAGCCCGCACATAGATCCGCCCCTAGAGAAACTAAGCTTGTATATTGGTTAATTTGAGAGTAAAGTATATGGTAGAGAGTTTACACACTTTGTGAAAGTTAAGTCATTATTAGGCCTTTGATTACAAAGCATATATGTCTAACTAGCCTTTTAGATGTTAGGTGTTTAAGAGTTGGGGGATGGTACCTGAGCAACAGCATGGAGTACCAAGAGTCAATAATTCCCTCAGGTATCACATACAAAGAGTTTGCCTGTATGTCATCTATACCTAGATGCACAGATAATGCCCATAAATGTCATAAGATATTATATGGTTGGCTAAATATAGAGTAAAAAAAAAAAAATGAGAGTCCAGTGTGATGTCTAAACCTATAAAGATAAAGAATTAGTTTATGAATGAACACTTAAGCACTTTTCATTTTGAAAAATAGTTTACAATGTAGCCAAACCGTCTCATTGACATAGGGTAAACCACGGCAAGCTCATCGCTGCTTGCATTGATCAGCATGAAAGTAAAATGGTAAATTCATATGGCTATCTTTTATTGTATTGTGTAATGGATAGAAGGTTACAGTCAAGTTAAGATCCATAAGATAAACTCTATTAGGAATGGCACAAAATTTTTATGGGTACACAAAATCTTAATTTGATAGAGCTTGTACTTAAAATAAAGATATGATCATTAAGAATGTGGCATATGATGTTGTTGAACATGTTAAATGTTAATCATAGTACCACAATGAAAAAATGATAGACAAATTAAAGATTTTAGATATGTAAGGTATATCATCAAAGGGATGCTACGAAAGGCCCCCCCAAAAAAAAAAAATCGGCTTCTAACAAAGAATTTTTTTGGAGAAAGTCATCAAAGATTATAAGAATAATATGGATGCATCAACCAAGAAGGTTATCATATGCATCCAAGACCTGAAATACATTATAGAAGGGATTCAAAGATTTAACAATAAAGGGAACTAAGCCCATGATTTAATGGGCCTTATATCATCGATAACCCTCTTGGTTACTGATCGACCGTACCGCACGGACTGCAACACGACCATGATCTGTTTTAGACTTTACAACTGTTAGGAAAAATAATAATTAGAAAATTTGAGCAATACAAATGCAAAAGCATGAATGCATGTAGATATTAAAGAATATAAAATAAGATCAACAAGAATATTTAGGAACATCTTAAGCACTCTCTTACAAATTTAAAAAAATGGTGGAGTAGAGAAGAGGCAAAGACGACTCACAAAATGCCTCATAACAAATGGCTACAAAAAGGTAATGCCTAAAATGTCTCAAAGTTGCCCACATAAAAATAGCTACTAGAGATTTCCAATATATAAAATGCCCACATTGAAACTCCCATAGTAAAGAAGGAGAGACCACAGGTTAAGTCAGTATTCACCCAGATAAAGGCTCAGAAAAAATGTACATGAATGTTGAATTGATGCTCTTGAAACATCCACAATTAAATCAGTTCTAACGCCCCTGCCACCTCGTAAGAGCATTACATCTCCAAAATCCTTTGAAAGGACCCCTTCACGACCTTATATTAAAATGAGGACCCTCATCACAAGCAATATAACAAAATATGTGAGTTTTGGTGAGAGGTCATCGCGGCCGATTCAAAGCATCTACTACATGCGCCAAAATGTTACAACTTGCCAATGTTACATTACATTTCAATTACATAAAGTCAATGCATGCAAGTTACAAAAGGTGCATTTTCAAATCCAAGCATCGGCCTCCAAAAGACACTTCATTCCACATACCTTAATCTTGTGAAGAATCTGAAAGGAAAAATTTTGGGATAGGGTGAGCAACCACAGCTCAGTGGGAATTCTTGCCTCCTAAACCAATATATTTTTTGCACACAACAAGTCATAATAATAATAGTAGTGCTAATAGCAACATTATCACAGACAAATAAATCTTCAAATTATCACAAACCTTTCTTTCCTGAGCACAAATAATGCACTATTAAATCCTGATGAACAATATAAATAGGTCGAGGAGTTAGACATAAAGGAAAGTGCATATTTCTTACATGAATAAACTGATTCTCACAATCCAATTTCCTTTTGGACTAGAGATTCACTAAGCACCAAAGTTGATTCTTGTGCAAGTGAAAGCAAGTTAAGAAATGGCCTTGGCTAAAAGACTGCCTACTCGAGAGGACTAATGCCTAAGGAAGGGGAACTTGTATCCTCGTCAGGGTACAACACTGCCACCTTTTTGAGTGAAAAACTGCCACTCTGTGGAATCTGCCACTGCAAAATTTACCGCTAGGTGGACAAGTAAACACTAGCTGGAATCTTCCAACAAATCCTCAATCTAGGCATACATAATTGTCTGTCCTTTTAGATACTAGTTTACTCAAGTTTGATACCAAAAATCAAAGTCAGTACCTTTATAACATAAATATACATATGATATTTGGTATCAAACTAAGACCATTTCATATGGTGTCATATGCAAACCTTAATAATTTTCACGCACTAATTTTCACCACTCAATTAAAAGGACATTTGGGATCCCATGAAAGTACTCTTTTAACTTGGACCCATTTTTGATGAACGACACGTGCTATATAATCGATATAAGGTCATGCCAAATATTATATAAAAATCCTAGTTACTCAAATATCCATGTACTCATAATTTCATTTTGAGATACAAGATGGTCAATATCATTAATTGTACGAACAATTGGCCCATTACCAAGCCTCTCTCTTATTTCAACAGTCGTTTCAGCTTCACTTCCATTTGCTCTTCCTTGCTTGTAAAGTTTAACCAATTTTTCCCAATTATGAAATGTCTTCCCTTATAGATCAGCAACAAATGGTGTATTCTAAAAAATTGTAGGAAAAAAAATACACACATAAGTATAGTAATATTTAACTCTCCCAATATGATGAAAAATAAATGATGACAAATAAATTCATAATTAACTAAAGAAGGAACATACCTTAATCAACTCTTCCGAAACTTCATTCTCAGCTTCCCAAGTACAAGTGTGTGAGAGTTAAAGGAAAACCCGCTCAATCTGCCCTTGAAAACATCATAAATGGGTCCAAATGTATTTTTAATGTGCTTCCATTGATTCTTGATTGTTTCTTTGTTAAGCACATTGCCAGGGAACATTTCTGTCATTTCTATGACAATATTCTTATAAGCATCTTATGTAAAAGTATTATTGACCTGATTTCCCATTTCCTGTTGACGTAAAAACGCTTCTATAAGGGCATCGTTCATAGCAGTTGACCATGTTAGCATATTATCAGACTTTGCAGCAGCATCAGAATGAGTTGAAGCAGATGCAGAGGTTGTACTCTTTAATTTTGCCATGCTTAAGATCATAAAAATAAAACAAATAAATACCAAAGTCTCAGTAACCATGAAGAATTTACATAAATATCTGTAAAGAAGTCTATGTAAATGAGAAAGAAGTTGATATAAATATTCCTGATCATGAAATAAGTTCACATAAGTATCTGTAATCATTAAGAATCAAATTATTTAAAAAAAAACAATCCTAACAACATGTAACCTAAGATGAACTTGTGTAATCTCTCCACGCTGATGCTGAAATGCAGTCTCTTAACCCTTAATCATTTTTTATTTCTTCGTAGCTTTCTATATTTTCATGATACTCAACTATGCATTGATCTTGATTTGCTAGCTCATTGTGTACCTCCTCAACAAGATTTGTATTTGGATCCACACACATTAAGTAGTTGTGTATAATATTACAAGCTACTATGATTTGCTTTTGTACTTGAACACTATATCTAGGTTCAACTCCACTTTCTAATATAGGAAATTATTTTTTCGAAATTCCAAAACATCTTTCAATTGCGTTGCGTAGTGAGGTATGTCAGAAGTTGAACAATTGTCGAGGAGTTCGTGGAGGGTTCCTTGAGTACTCCTTTAAGTGGTAGCGTACACCTATATAAGGTGTTATTAATGTGCTCTTCGTCATAAAATCAGCATCAACTAGATAGAATTTTGCTATAAATGCAAATAATACTAATTGTTATTATCATCATCACATTTAGAGTACATGTGTGTTTTTTGTGTATGTGTGTGTGTGTGCGCGCGCACACACGTGCGCGTGAATATGTGTGTGTATATATGTATATATGTGTATATGTATATATATGTATGTATGTATGTATGTATATGTATAATATATATATATATATATATATATATATATATATATATATATATATATATATATATATATATATATATATATATATATATATATGTATGTATATGTATATATGTATATATATATATATATATATATATATATATATATATATATATATATATATATATATATATATATATATATATATGTATGTATGTATGTGTGTGTGTGTGTGTGTATATATATATATATATATATATATAAGTACATATGTAACCTTTGGGAATCTTTAATGGATATCGTCTTCTTAATGCATCTTTTAGGATTCTAGAATCTGACGCTGAACCTTCCCAACTCGGCAAGACATAGGTAAATTTTAAATCAAAAGTACATACGGCCAACACATTTTGTGTAGGATGTTCTTTTCTACCATAGTGTCTAGGTGCCTCTACAAGAGAAACTCTTGCTTGTACATGTGTTCCATCAATAGCACCTGCACAATCCTGACGTTCAATATATTACTTAATATTGAATCTGAATGAATATTTTGTAATATTTTAAAATAATTAATTAATTTTTACCTGAAAATAAAGGTAAAATCTACTAGAGTTAAGGATCTCTGATGGAGTTTGTTTTCCATCCGGTTGTTTCATGTACTTCCCTTCAAGTTATATAACCGCCTTGAGCACACTATGGAAATGATGACTCACAATTTCTCCAAATCGGTGCAAAAAAGGTTTGGGTAGCGCGATTCCTTATATTTTGTCCCACTATAAAAAGGAACTTAGTAACTTGCTCTTCCATACTTACCCATCTTAGCTTGTTGGTTGCAAAGCTCCTTTCCTTTGTAATATATTACATAATTCCATAAAAGTAGGTGCACCCATCCGTAGTAGTTCCCTACCTCTAAAATTGAGGAGAATGTCTCTCATGTGTGTTGCTCGTGCTCGATCTCTATCTTCTATAATCTCTTGAGGAATTGAAAAGTTACACTTTAATTGTCGTCTTCACATCCATCAATGGGCTGCCAAACTCACAACTTTTGCTATAGTTGTGCAAAGTAAAACTTGTGCCTTTAATAAAACTTTTCTTCTATTCTCTTCTTTGTCCATCTATACAAATATATTGTGGTACATTAGTATGTGATACAAAATAAATTTGTGCATTATATGTTGTCAATTATTTATTTGATTTTTATTCCATGATAGATTCATATTGAGCACATTGACGACAAAACAGATAATGTTCACTTAAAAAGAATTTTTTAAAAGAAAGTAATATACATGATCACGTTCAAATAAAAAAAGAATTCAACAGAGACAACATTACAGAATTTATACTGTGCTGCTAGAGATTGAAATTAATAAATTTGAACAAAGTAATTAAGTTATTAAAAAAAAACTCAAAGCAATTAAGGGGGAAAACAAAAGGAGCACACATAGTAGCACTAACCTCCCTTAAAAAAAAAAAGGAACAGCATAGAGATATGTTCAATTAAGGGAACATTGATATGAATAATCATGAAGTCCCAATATAAAAAAAAGGCAGATCATTTGATAGGAATTAAAAAGTGCTAACCTGACAATGAATTGAAGGAGCACACACAGTAGGACTAACCTATCTAATTAAAAAAAAAAAAAACAAATCATAGAAATATGTTAAATTAGTATGAATAAACATGGAGTTTCATTTTAAAAAAAGGGGCAAAGAATTTGATGGGAAATGAAAGGAACTAACTAACAATCATGGAAGGCACAATAGCACAATAACATAGAAATATTAAGCAAACTGAAACCCTAATTGGTTTTATATATATATATATATAGGAGGGGTTGATGCAAACAGTAGCATGCATTTGCCCTATTTTTTTTTTTTTTTTGGTGTGGTTAGATAGTGGCCCACATGATCATCACAACCCTTTGATCAAAAAAAAAAAAAAAAAAACATTTCCTTGCAAAGTGTTGCGCGACCACAATTTATAAATTATTATAATTAAAATTTTTATATCACTTCCCCTTCTCTCCATTCACCCTCAATTTGGGGGAATAAAAATTAGATTATGGGGATTAATAGAGGTGAAAGGATCCCCCTTTTCCCCTATCCTTTTTTTTTTTTTTTCCAAACAAGGAAAAGAGGAGTTAATCAACCTCCCTTCCCCCTCCTTCCCCTCTATTCCTAGTGTAAAAATACATGAAAAAGAAAGTTGGGGAAAAAAAATCCTAGAAAGCTAGTAGTCAAAGGGAAGACTAATACTGTACTGATTTTGACTACTCCTTCTAGTGTGTCTATTCATCCCTTCCCTTTATTTTTTCCCCCCTAAATGTGAAGTTGGATGGCCTATATGTGGTGTTCTACTTATAAGCTTGAGGCTGTGGAGGGACAAAAGATTGTAGAGGAGTTTAAATGGCGTGGATTGCTCTAAAGGAGCTTAAATGACGTGGCAAGCAAAATAGCAGATCAGAAAAATTTGTATAACGATGTTTATTTTTAGATTTTATTAAAGAATTGTATAGCATTAATTAAATTTTGCTGGTTTTTATATATAAAATTGAAAAAAAAATTATCAAATTTTTTCAGCTTACTGATTTCGGAGATCCCAATAAGCCGAACTATGCAATTGATGAGGATGACTTGAGTTGATCACAGGTGGTGTTGACAACATCACACATCAAGACATTTCAATATGTTAGAGTAAGGTGGTGTGGCAAAAAGAGAACGTGAAGTCACTCAAGAAGAAAATGAATAGACAATTCACAATAGTAGCACAACAAAACGGAAAGGGACCACCCAAAAAAAAAAAAAAAAACTACAACTTTGATTGACAAAGAGGAGAGATCGATAAGGAGATTGTGAAGCGGGAGGACGAGACTTAAGAGAGATGCGAATATTGCTTACGTACAGAGGATGGACCCTATGGCGATTCTTTGAGGTTTAGGGCCCAACTCAATCAAACCAAAGAACAAATTACAAAATATAACACCCCGAACCCTTCCCAGCCCACAGCCAGTTACCAAGAATGACTTGAAAGATCATTGATTGGCCCCAAAAATTACCACAAGTCTTTCCGTCATGCTTTCTCCTTGCTCACAGGCAGCTTGGGAAACTTCCCAGGAGGTCATCCGTCAGAAGATTTCTCCATAGCGAGCACACTTAACTGATAATGTAACACCCCATTATTTGATCATGTTTAATTTTTCTAATCTTGCATTAGTCATATAATTATGAATATTCATCAAAGCCATAAGCTGCACAAAAATTAAGGTACGACAAATGAAATTCCCAAATCGAGCAATTTATGTGATCACGACTTTTTAAAATAAAATTTAATTGCAAATAACGAGGTAAAGATATATATATATATATATATATATATATATATATATTATATATATATATATATATATATATATATATATATATATATATATAAATATATAATAATGCACATGCTCCTAAATAGCACCAAAAATGAATAAGAATCGATTTAATTTCTCAATGATAAAGGAAGTACATTACATAATAAAAAATAAAATATAATAAAATAATAAAAATAATTCAATTAATGATAGCCAAATTCATGGCCAAGAAATGGACCCATGGCAATTTACATAAAATGATAAGATCAAATTTAATTTGATGCGAAAAAAAGGAATTTAAAAAAATAGAAGAAAAGAAGGAAAATATATGGATTAAACATTAGCCATTTGTATGGTCATGAATTTAAGCATGTGGATAAAAGTTTTGGATAAGTTTGAACTAAATTTAATAAGATAAAACTAAAAGGAAAAAAAAGAAAAAAAAAAAAGAAAAGGAAGAAGAGGGGTTATGCAACTTATGAATGAAGAGGAGGAGTTGTGTTTTTTAGGCTACGCTCAAAAAGGACTTGTGAATTAACTTATCTCATCTCCTCCATTACTTACTCTTCTCACATCTCAAGCCATTCATAAACTCAATTACAACCCCACTGCAATATCAAAGGATATCAACTTCAATTCTTGGTTCTTCAACAATGGAAGTCTAGCCTGTTTACTTGCCTTAAGTTTTTTTAAGAGAGAGAGAGAGAGAAAGACTAAGGGAAAGTTAAAAGTGTTGTCTACAAACTACCCTGTTACAATCTGCTACCTCTTTCACGTCAGATGACAGGGAGAGACAGATAGAGAGAGACGCTGGACTTGAAAATGGGTGCAAACAATTATTCTTTTTAGGTAAAAAATTTTAAAAATACTTTGGGCTGGTCAAATGAATACTATCCATGGTGTTTTCGGGCCCTTTTATGGGTGTCCATGGAGATTAATCTTAGCCTCCTTCAAGGTAGCTTATTAACATGTTTTTAGGGGGGTAAGGGTGGTCCATGAACATCCCTCGCCAACACATAGAGCCACCCCTAGAGAAACTAAACTTGTATAATGGCTAATTTGAGGGTAAAGTGCTTGGTAGAGAGTTTACACGCTTTGTGAAAGTCAAGTCAATATTAGGCCTTTGATTGCAAAACATATGTGTCTAACTAGCCTTTTAGATTTCAGTTAGGCGTTTAAGAGTTGGGGGGATGGTATTTGAGCAACATTTTGGAGTACCAAGAGCCAATAATTCCTTCAGGTATCACACACAAACAATTGACCTGTATGTCATCTATACCTAGATGCATAGATAATGCGCCATAAATGTCATAAGATATTATATGGTTAGCTAAATATTTAATAAAAAATGACAGTACTAGTCTAGTGTGATGTCTAAACCTACAAAGATAAAGAATTAGTTTATTAATGAACACTTATGCGCTTTTCATATGAAAATTAGTTTACAATGCAGCCAAGCCATCTCATTGACACCAGGTAAACGCCATCAAGCTCATCGCCACATGCATTGATCAGCAAGATAGTAAGATGGTAACCTCATGTAGCTGTCTTTTTATTATGCTGTGTAATGGAGAGAATGTTATAGTCAAGTTAAGAACCATAAGACAAACTCTATTAGGGAAGACACAAAATTTTTATGGGTTCAAGAATCTTAATTTAATGGAATTTGTACTTGAAATGTTAATCATAGTACCACAACGAAAAATGATAGATGAATTAAAGATTTTAAATATGTAAGGTATATCATCAAAGGCAAGCTATGAAAGGCAAAAAAATACATGCTTCTAATAAAAGAAATTTTTTAGAGGAACTCATCAAAGATTATGAGAATAATATGGATGCATGAACTAAGAAGGTCATCATATGTATCCGAAACCTGAAATATGCTATAGAAGGGATTCAAAGATTTGACAACAAAGAGAACTAAGCTTACGATTCACTGGGCCTTATATCGTTGAGAAATTAACCCTCTTGGTTACCGATTGACCCTACCCCACGGGCTGCAACACGAATATGATGTGCTTCATACTTTGTAACTATTAGGAAAAACAATAATTAGAAAATTTAAATGATGCTAGGGTTTGCCTGATGGGGTTAGTAATTGATTCGCTAGCATAATTGTGTTATTAATTCCAACCTAAGTATTTTACTGTTCTGCTATCTTATTCAATTCTTTAGTTGTTATCATTCTCTTAGTTTATATCCAAACCTACAACTTTGATTTGCCTAGATTGAGCAGATTGATTACTTCTGGTAGTTGAAAGCAAGTTCCTTGTGGATAAGACCCGTACTTGCCATTACCGGAGAACTTGTTCCTTTCAATATTCGAACCGATTAAAATACTCTAGATTAGCATTTATTTTTCTTTTTATAGCTTGTAACTCTTCTTTATTCTTGCTAGACACTGTTTATGCTAGGGTAGTGTTTGTTTTATATGCACAGGAGGAGCCAAAGGAGTTAAAACCTTGTTCCATTCAGTCCTGAAATCGAAGCAACCGCTGAAAAGCGAGGCGGAAAAGCAAGAAGAAAGAAGAGAACAGTAGTAGAGATGGCAGGACAAGATCAAAGGGTGTTGTGAGATTTTGCTATGCCGTAATCATTGGGCATCGCATTTTCTATAGTGAGCCCAAAGATTGAGGCACATAATTTCGAACTCCGATCAACCCTGATCTCTTTAATGGAGAAAGACTAGTTTAGCAGTCACCCTTCTGAGAACCCAAACATGGACCTTCGAAACTTCCTTGCGAAGTGTGACACCATCAAGTTGAATGGGGTACCCACCAATGCAACTTGAATGAGGCTCTTAGAACCAGTGACTGACTGCAGAATGAGGAGCCCAACTCATTAACTACGTGGGAAGCCCTCTTCAAGGCTTCCTCAGCAAATATTTCTCACCAAGGAAGATTAAGAAGCAGAGGACAGGTATCACCTCCTTACTTAACGGGGTAGGGAGTCCTTGTATGAAGTATGGAAAAGATTTAAAGACTTACAGTGTCAGTGCCCTCATCATGGTATTCTTAACTGGCTTCTAGTCCAGACATTCTACAATGGGCTAGAATAGTCATTGAAAATCTCTGTTGATGCTGCAACAGGAGGTGCTCTAATCGGAAAGTCCATTGATGCGGTAAAGGTTTTGTTGGAGAGATGAGTTCCAACAATTATCACAGGTCTAGTGAAAGAGCCATTGCAAGGAGAGGCAATGGCAAGTATGAGGCAGATGCAGTGACATTGCTGGCCAGTAGAGTGGATGCATTGGCGCAGAGGCTCAACAGAGTTGGTACCTCCCTTGCTTTAGGCGGTTCTTCTTCAGGTCCATCGATCAAGGTTTATGCTATTTATGAGACATGTAGTGTGCAAGGGCCCGCATCTGTTGAGTACTACAATGGTTCCCCTTCCGTTGAGCACGCTAACGCCATGCATACCTTCAACCCATCAACACCGCAGAACAATCCATGCCCTAATGCCTACAGTTCTGAGTGGAAAAGTTATTCCAACCCCCCTCATAGGAACCACAGCCCACAACCTCAGAATGCTATGCAGCCATCTGGGTTCCAATATAGAGTTCCCTATAACCTACCTCTTTAACCCCCACAGCCAAAGTCCAATTTGGAGAATCTTATGAAGTGTTTCATTCAGACCCAAACTAAGACTAATGAAACCCTCAATGAGTCCATCAATAAGCTAACCGTCAAGTTCGATGCTATGGCTTCACACCAGAGGGTAATGGACATTCAGATTGCACAAATAGCTCAGCAAGTCAGCAGTCTATTCAGACCTCAAGGGAAACTACTCGGCCAGCCCGAGACTAACCCCATAGGACATATTAACACCATCTCGACAACAGATGAAGGGTTAGTGGAAAGCCCCCTGATGGTAATTCAGGAGGCTGTTTCAGTTCCTATTTTTGCATGAACAGAGGAGTGGCGAACCTGGGTTTAAATGAGAAGATCACTTCTTCCCCCTCTAATCCACACATATAAGCCACCTATACCCTACCCTTAGAAGGTAGCATGGGCTAAGCTATCCAAGCTTGAACCTAAATGCGCCAGATTCCTAGATCTGATGAGGAGGATTTATGTCATCGCTCCTTTCCTTGAGGCTCTCAAGGAAGCACTAGCATATTTGACATTTTGGAGAGAGCTTCTTTCTGGGAAAGGTGAGCCTGTAGCGATCACAAAAGTCCTCATTAAAGAGGTAAGCTGTACAGTTCTACAAAACAAGACACTCTCCAAGCTGCATGATCCTGGTAGTTTTTCTATCTCCTGCTCTATAGGGGATCTACATATTGAGAGAGCTTTTTGTGATCTAAGAGCTAGTGTGAGTCTACTGCCTCTTTCTCTCTATAAGAAGCTCAAGCTAATGGATCTGGCACCCACCGACCTAACCATACAACTAGTAGACTGCTCCATCAGGCGGTCTGTAGGTATTCTAGAAGATGTTCTAGTTCAGGTGGGTAAGCTCCTTATCCCACGCGATTTCATGGTGTTGGATCTGGAGGACAGCCTCCAGGTTCCTATCATTTGGGGAGACTATTCCTCACCACCACAGGAGCAGTGATTGATGTGTAGGCTAGCATCATGTCTTTTTAGTTGTACGAGGAAAGGGTAGATTTCTATTTCCCTCTACACACAACATCCCTGACTCCTGCTGCTCACTCATTTCCCGCAATCCCTCTACGTTCTGCCCCCTCTGCTGCTGTTTCTAAGATCGAGATATCTGATAGGGATGGGGGGTCCTATATGAGGTCTGCAGAATTTTCTGATCTTCTTCTTCAAATCCCAACTAGTCTTGGGATCACTTCTACTTGTATTGGGGAACCAATGGACCCCATACCATTATTCCATATCTCTACTAGTCTACCCCCCTTGTTGCTATCTTTTATCATTTGGAGGTAAGGGTCAAGTCAATGACCTAAAACAAGCGTTTCTTGGGAGCCAACCCAATTTTTTTTCCCTCAAAAAAAAAGGAGATGCAATTCTTTTTCCCCCTTATCCGACTTCTCCCTTGTCTTATGAGTCTTTCTTCCCTTGCTACTTTGTATGTCCTTTCCTTGAGGACAATGAAAGTCTTAAGCATGGGGGAGTAGCTTGTAGCTTATTAGGTTAATTTGTGGATAATGGGGTAGGATTTGTACGACATCTCTTCCATTTGCATCATATAGATAGCACTTCACATAGTTTATTTGTTTGTTTCTGCGTTTATCTTCTTCTAATAGAGCATATAGCTTATAGAGTATGTAGTTTAAAGCACATAGCTTAAATTTTGTATCGCAAGAGGAGAAATGATCGAATTGGGCATTCATAAGTTTTCTAGGTACTACTTCTTACAATTCTCTTCGTTATCATTTATATGTTTTATTACTTTTCTTAGTTATTTTTATTGCTTTTGAAAAAATGAATAAAAGTTTGTAAAAACTCTTCTTATGACGAGAATACAAAGGGTGATGATCAATCAATCATGTTGATTGTGTGTTGAAGTGTGGCCTGTCCTGCTGTGAGTTATATGAAACTGTTGTTTGACATTGCCATCTATAGTTCATCTGCCCTGTGTTGTATGCAAATTGTCCTTGAGATTCACGTGGTTTGACGTGATTGACATTGATAAATGGGACAGATCTTGGAGTAAGTTGCTTGACTGTGGTAGGTTTTTCTATGAGATCTTTGAGCCTAATGACTATTCATTATATATAGTCTCATATTTTCTTTCATGTCTGACTCTTCCATGATGCATCTCTAGGACTTGGTCTTGTTCTCTTTGAAATCGCATTTAGCATTTGTATATGTTGATATGATTAAGGCAATTTCTGTTTTATATAGCCACAAAAACCAAAACGCTACCCGTTGATGTGTACTACCCTTTTACTAGCCCTTTGTGCCTTCTTCCTATTTTTATTGTTGCATCTGATCCACTATACAATTGGCCTATGCATATTCTCTATACCCTTGTCAGGGTCTAGTGGAGTAGCACTTTCATATTTTAGTTGGATGTGCTTAGGAAGTTGATCCACCTTGGGTACCATATCAGTGGCTTATTTTGGAGGAATTAAGAATTGATTTTGTGTTTTCAATGCTATCCACATGTATCTATTTTGTATTCTCAAAGAAAAGGAAAAAAAACAGTAAAGAGAAAAAAAAAGGATAAAAAGAAAGAGAAAAAGAAAAGAAAAGAAAGAAATAGAGAAGTTGTGAATAAAGTGGTTAGCATAGGACTATTGCAATAAGCTTGTTTGATTCCTCCTTTGAGGTTTTTATAGGGTTTGTTACTCAATTTGTAATTATGGTGTGAAGTTGTTATCTTGGCATTGGTTGTGGAAGTGTTCTTGCTCCCTAATCTTTTGACTAATGGCTCCACTTCTCTTAAATTATTCCACTTCTCACACTTAACCTTAGTCCCATTACATCCTCCTTGCAAGTTCTTATGATTGACATATTACATTTTGCATCAAATGGTGGAGAATTGAGAACTCCACCAAGCGTATGGTAGTTTGCCTGATTGAATAAAGCATTATGTGCATCCTTGTTTTGTATTCCAAATACATTGAGAGGAGTGTTCTACTTTGTCCTAAACTGAGGTTCTGCCGGTCTTGCTTACTCACTCTTTATTGAGGAAGGCCTTGTCCTACCATATGTTGCAATATTGGGGTGTTTAACGTGTTGCATTTGGCTATGGGGATTTGTGGATGGCACTGTAGGTGTTTATTCGAGGATGATTTTCACACCTTAGCTTGGCCACCTCCAATGCCTGATTTAGCGTGATTTGTTGATTTGTCGTCCCTTTCTTCAGGAAGAGTTGTTTAGAGGTTCATCTTCCTTTCTGATCATTCAAAAGTAGTCTTACTTGGGGACAAGCAAAAAATAAGCATAGGGAAGTTGATAACCTTTACCTTGACCTCATTTTAGCCCCTAGCTGACCCTTTTTTTCATTATTGTCATGTTTGATCTAGATGCGAAAGGGCTAAATTAGTCTCCTTTGATTTAAATTACTGGGTTTTTCATATTTTTGGAGTTTCTGTTGAGAAAACGCGAAGTCTGTTGATGTTAGTAGACAGGTGGGCCGAGCAGATGAGTTTTAAGTCAAAGAAGAGGTCGGTTGAGGCTTCAACGGAATCCTAGAGATATGGCGCGGGTACCCCATACCACCTGACGCGTCTGTGCCTATGCTCAAGATTTTAGCGAGCATGACCAGAGATATGGCACGGGTACCCCGTGCCAGGTGGCACGGTTCTGCCTCCCCTCCGCCTTCGCAACTTAAGTCTTTCATCTGGGAAGTTTAGAGGGGTTTTTGGGTTTTTTTCCTTAGGGAGCACTTTACTGAAGCGACTTCTAGGGTTTTGTTAGGGGAGTTATTTGAATACTTTTGCATTAAATTGTTAGCATTGAAGATTATTCTACTTTTCCTTACACGATTAATTCAAGTTTGTTTCTTGATTCTCTCTCTACTCTTCATTGTTATTCTAGGGTTTTGCATTTATCACAATTTATAACTCTGTGGCACTTGGATTTTACGGGAATAATTTTTAGGGGCCAATGTTTTTAGGATGTATTTTCAAGTACCTACTATTTTGGGTAAACTATTAACGGGGTTGATATTTTAAGAAATAGTTACTTGCTAAATTTTTTTTTTTTTTGGGAACTTAGTCCCTAAACTTTCTGAATTTGTTATTTTTGCCCAAAATGAGGTTTTAGGTGCAAATACTGAAGCTTTTCGAACTTTTTAATAAAACTAAGCTTATATTATTATTTAGACTTTTTATAATGACTTTACTGGTACTAATTATCACAATCTACTACTTATATCATAAACATTATATTTTCTGTGATTAACGGCCCACCATATTTAGCAAAATAATTAAAGCTCAATTAGAGAGTTTCGATCATTACCTAAACGTAGTTGGCACTAGACTCCGGCGTTCCTCTAACTTTCGGTGTACAGAGATTGCTAATCTCAATCCCACCTTCCTTAGATCAGGCACAGGACAGATGCATTTCGTTTCCTACCTTAGACCGTAGTCACTAATCAAGTTTTATATATTTTTAAAGGATAGTGAGACTTTAGTCAAGAAATTATAATGTTTAAGGCATAAGGTTCAATTGAATAATATTCCCCTACTGGGAAAACTTCTTTCATTGAAAGCTTGAGAATGAAAATATTATAATGGAAAGCTTGAAGAGAGATTTATGCTAAGATCATTAGAGATGCTTGCTTGTAGAGAAATGGAGAATTTCGATTTCTCTTTTGCTCAAGAATGCTCAAATGACTGTACCCTTCCTTAGCACTCAGCCCCTCCTTTTATAGAGGGTGGGGGTATAGGATGCCCTAATAGTTATAGTACACATTGATTTTTCACATGACTATAGTACGAACTGATTTTTCACATGGCTACAATACAGACCTGATATTTGTCAAAATAGTACAATAATGAAACAACCACCTTTCAGAGCTTTTAATGAAGATAACACTCGCCATCAATATTGAGATTCTGCATGCCATCACCTCTAATTATATCTTTCAGACCATTATTATCTGGATAATCATCAATATCTTCATCAAATTAAAGATGCTCTGGGTCCCATTTCTCAAATAATTCAAGTAGATATTTCTTTCCTTTTTGTAATAAGAATTTTCTAGCTCCAACATCAAAGAGATAATCAAATGTATCTTCTGAAGCCGCTTCTTCCACCTTCATGTATTCTTTGAATTCATTATCATAGGCAAAAGTAGTGTTTCCACAATGCATAAACGTTTTTCTTTATTCAATTAATGTCCAACTTTAATGATAAATGTTGTAAAAACTGATGGTTCTTGCTAAAGCAGGATCAGTAACTATTTCTCGTCGATATGGAACCATCCTTGCCATTGATCATAGGAAGCATCGTAATCAACAATCTGAATAAGATAATGTGCTGATTTGGCTTTTCCATTTTCATACTCGATCATTGCACAATGTACATCCACATATAGGCATCGATTTTTTGGAATTTTTGTTGGACTATCAGGAGATGTTAGAATCCAATGGATCCTTCTAAACATGCATGGTTGAAACTTGGTTAATTTTGAGAAAAATGGGTACTTTGGATCTGAGATTTTCACAAAGTAAAGTACTATCCCATATTCCCAGGCTTTAATGATGGTATCATTTGGAGAGTTTGAATTTGTTGGGAAACTAACACCACCAACTATAATAGGAAAAATGATTATAATAACTAATGTAGGCTACATACCACTCATTGAATCATTTTTCTTGAACATGAGAACTTATTTTTTCTTGGATATCACAAGGATATCTAATATAATTAACTTGTAATTCTAGAAGGAAAAATCTTTAGGCTATTAGGTAGGCAGAAGATAGTAGACCAAAGCGTCATCTACTTTTTGTATGGAATTCTAAATTGATAATAAGGACTTTACTAGAAGGAGTAACCCATTCTAGTAGTAATTGCATCTCATTATGAATCTCCTCCTTTTCTGGCAAGAGATATATTTTGATGATCACCATTGGCGAGTTCTCGAGTTAAACTATCTGCCAGAGAGTTCTTCAATCCCTATATATGTTCAATAGAGAAGGAAAACTAGTTAAGCCATAATTATCAACGCAGGAGTCACCCTTGCGTTTGCATATTTGATTAATTCTTTTTCACAAAACTAAGTATTCCTTTGCAGTCTGTTTGAATAAGAAAAGGTTTTGGGGCTAAAAAGGTTAAGAAATTTTCAATTCCCCTTATGATTGTAAGTATTTCCTTTTTCATCGTGGGATAGTTATATTTTGCCTTATTAAAGCTTCTACTGTAATATTTGCAGAATTTTTCTCCTTCTTTTATTTTTTGAGTATTGCACTCCAGTGCTTATTGCTGGCATCTGTCTCAAGAACTAAATCATCTCCTTTATTAGGCAAATTAAGAATAGAAAGATTTTTACACATCTTTTTGAAGGTTTAAATAATCTTTATATCATTAGTGCAGTGGTCCATGTCCAACTTACTTCTTTCTTGAGTTTCTGCCGCAATGGCTTTCTCAATTTAGCTAAATTCTTAATGAAATCCAAAAGTGCAGGTAAGACATCCAAGAAACCTTTCTAACTGTTTCCTATCTTCAATCTTTTTAGGAAAATTCTTTATTTTTTTCAGAATATGCTTTGTAGGATGATTTGTCTAACTTTTATTTCTAAGCCGAAGAACTCAGTTTCTTTTTCAGCATAGATGCACTTGTTTTTACCAAGTATGATACCGTGATCAATGCATCATTGGGTGACAACTAAGACATCATTTTTGTGCTACTCTATAGTTTTGGAAAAGACAAGAATATCATCGATGTAAACTAAATAACAATGATTAAGGTCTTTAAAGATATTTTCTATTCTTCTTTGGAATATTTGATGTGCATTTTTAAGAGCACATGGCATTACTATCCATTCATAATATCCTTGTGGGGCACTAAATGCAGTTAAAGGAATGCTTTTCTCATCCATTTTTATCCACCAATAACCGCTTTTGCAGTCCATTTTTGAGAATCAAGAGGCGCCTTGAATGATATTGAAAATGACTGTTTTACTAGAAATGTAATAACCATCAAAGACACTATTATCATTAAGTTTTTTGTAATTGATTACCATTCTTACTTTTTCTCTTTTTTCTTCTACATGATTTCTTACCATGAAAGCAGGGTTGTTATGAGGGCTCTTTCTATTTCTGATTAATCCTTTATCCAAAAGTTCTTTAATTTGTTTATCAAATTCTTAGATATCCTGGTACATATATACTATTTGCTTGACTTGAATAATAGTATTGGGATTTAACAAAGTAATTTTTGCAAATGTCTTGTCTTTTTCCAAGAACTTTAGTTGATTATTAGAGTACAGCTCTTTACATTATTACTCTTGTTGTTTAACAATCTGCTCTTTAATAGATAACTCAAGTAGTGAGATTGTCAATGCTATCTCATGTTGTGCGGGCATTACCTTCTCACCAAGCTAGCTGCGTATAAATTCAATTTTCTGATGAGTGTAAGCCTTGCTTAATTTTTTAATAGGAACTGAGTGACCAATGATTGTAAATATTATTTGATTAATGGTCCTTGTACATGGAGAAAATAGTCTTTATAAATTATTTTTAATAATAGTATTGGGATTTAACAAAGTAATTTTTGCAAATGTCTTGTCTTTTTTCAAGAATTTTAGTTAATTATCAGAGTAGAGCTCTTTACATTATTGCTCTTGTTGTTTAACAATCTACTCTTTAATAGATAATTCAAACAGTAAGATTTTCAATGCTATCTCACATTGTGCGGGCATTACCTTTTCACCACGCTGGCTCCATGTAAATTCAATTTTTTTATCAGTGTAAGCCTTGCTCAATTTTTCAATAGGAACTGAGTGACCAACGATTGTAAATATTATTTGATTAATGGTCCGTATACATGGAGAATATAGTCTCTATAAATTAGTTTCAATAATCATGTCATGAGAAGGTTGATCTGTAGTCCACAGAACGGGTATAATACATTAAAATTCTCCTAGTTCTATGGATAGCCTTTTTATGGCTTCATTGTGACTCATAATACTATTATCAGCTATCCTCACTTGTAAAGAATTTTTAACTCGTTTTCACATTAACTTCGAAAATAATGATCTTTTCCCAAAGCATTCAGAACAAGCACTATCTATGTATGCACACAACTCATATTTATATCCCTCTAAACATATGTTTATTGGGATATAAATGCTATTAGGATTTGTGTTGGTGACTTCATAGCATATCTCCATAGTCGTATTTTTTTACTAATTCATCCTCATAAATTGGCTCATTAACAGTTCTTGTTTTGTACCCAATAATCTTCGTATCTAGACTCAAACTTCGTTCTACACTGGGTCTTGCAGATTCAAAACTCATTCTACTCATTTCGCAAGTCATACTAACTGTATCATCTTCTTTAAGTTCTTCTTTAGTTGATAAAGATCCTTCTTTCCATTCTGATCTTGTACTCATGCTTCTTGATAATTGGGGTTTAGTAGTTATTTTACCATTCTTATCAATTTTTATCACACTTTTCTTGTTGATTTTTGTAGCGTTGGCAAGGCCAGATATCCATGAACGATCAAATTTTGTCTCCTGTGGATTGGATTTAATCTTCTGAATCTTTTGCATAGGGGTAGGACTTGCAACCTTTCCTGCTTCTATCATTGTGACTTTAGCCTTTGGATCTATAGTATTATCCAGTTTGCAGATAATTTTCTAAAATATTCTTATATCCCCCTTTTTCATGTCCATTCCGACAGTTTTTATTTTAAGAGATAGAAAGTCTTTAACAAACTCATCTGTTAGACTCACATAATATCTAGGTCGACAATTGAATCCTACTGATCTATTACACAAGTTGGTCTTAATCCCTGTGATAATTTGATTATTAAATTTGGTATACATGATATCACATAGCAAAACATAAAGATCAATATCTTTGCTATAATATTGTAATAGAGTGATTTGCACTTAGACACTTTCAATATGGATGTACCTATACTTTCTATCTTTGTTATGCTTAAGGATGTTTTCCCAATTAATGAGATTTACTTCTCCCACATCATACTCACAGTCTTTCATCTCTAAATCTCCCTCCATCATCTCGCACGCATACTTACTTTTTAATTGAAAGACGGATATTTTATAGATCATATCTTTCTGAATTATGGGAAAATCTCAATCTCTTTTAACTTCCTCGTGATCATTGTTTATAACAAACTCTTCTTCTTGAAGATCACCAAGACTAACTGAACTACTTTTCATCATATGACTTGTTTCTTTATAATCACTCTCTTCATATTTATTGTCCAAGATCATTTCAATAACGTTGTTATTTGGGGCTAGGTCTAATGCCTCATCTTTATTAAGCTCAACATAATCTAAGCTACCCAAGATTTCAATAAGCTTGTTGTTCTTCCTATTTTTGTATTCATTAGCATAATGTTCTACTTCTCCGCATGCCCAGCATTTGCAGTTATTTTTCCCTGCAGGACAATAAGCTGCTTTTCTAAAAAATCTATGTTTTTTAGGATTTAGTTTGTTATAATATTTTCTTTTATATTTCTCTCCCCTTTACTTATTAAAGCTCTTTTCCTTATAAAATTTTCTTTTTTGTTTCAGGTTCTTTTTCCCATTGGTGAGGCGAATCCCAGTAAGTTAGGAATTACTTCTTTTCTTTTGCTTTTGGAGATCAAGACATTGATTATTGACCCATTTTCTAAGATAAGACATTCTCGAACTAAGGTTATCAATGGCATCTACTCGTTCAAGCCATACAATGTTTTTTTCATTAATTATGGAATTTATAGGATACGGCAATTTGTCGTAGAACATACCAAGATTGGTTTTATTATGCCCAATTTTATAATAATATTGACTAAATTTAGCAATATAATTTTTCACATATCTCATATCTCATAATTCTATATTATTAATCCTTCTCTGTCATTCTCTCGCCTTTTCTTCAAAATCAAGTTTAGCTCCGATAACTTCAGTTTTAATTTCCTTGCATAGATTTTTAAACATTACAGTTGGCGTTTCTATCATTCTTAATGTATTTTTATCATTTTCATTTAATGAATCATACCAGTCAGCTACAGTGTTAGAAAAATAATGTTTCGACGTAATTTAGCAAATTTGCAATGGTCCATGTAGCGTTTAGGTTTAAGATACTATTCATGTCTGTTGAGTTCGTGAGTATACAACCACAAGAGGGGGGTGAATTGTGGTGTCTGATTTTCGCGTTGTAAATAACAAACACCCTAGTAGAGGTTGTTCTCAAATGACAAACACCCTGATAGCTTATTTGCACGGGGTGTTCTCAATTATTGCAGATGCAAAAATCACCAAGATAAATGCAGAAAATAAAGCACACACAATTTTTTACGTGGAAAACACCTCTAACCCAACTGAGGTGTGAAAAACCACGACCTACCTCGTGTAGGATTTAACCACTTTCACTAACGGGCTTCACACGTTACAAATGTAACACACCTTGTTACAACTTGCAACCACGTAACCTTCTTCCCAAAGACAGGTTACACCACGTCCAACCTTCGCAAGATTAGACACGTCCAAGTCCACACGACTAGGACACACTCACTCACTTTTCTGATTCAAGATCAGGGTTACAAACACCTTACAGGGGGTGCTTCTTACTAAGCAGATGTAAGGTACAATGAAGATCCTATTATGCCAATGGTTTGAAAACTCAAAATCAAACACAGCTTGTCACGGTTTGCTTTTCAGAATGAAGCTCAAGAATCTTTGAGTGTAGACCGTGTTTTCTGATTTTTCCTGAATTTTTCAAAAAGCTGTGTTTAAGCAAATTCAACCTGAGTTTTCTATCTGCTCTTTTCTCGTGTGTTGTGTGTCTACTGGGAGAGAAAAAGCTGAGGTTTTTAAACACAAAAACCAACGGTCATAAGCCACAGAATCAAAAGCTGAGGTTTTTAAACACAAAAACCAACGGTCATAAGCCACAGAATCAGCTAAGTATAGAAAACGATTTTCAATCAGGAAATGTTCTCCTACGGCTAGTGATAAAATTTTGCCAAAATATAAGGGATTTGATATCTTAAAAGATAACCCTTATCTTCCCATAACCGTGAGGTGGATTCAAAAAAGCAACCAGAAATTTTCAGCTTTTGAAACTTTACCATATCCGAAAATATGGTCAAAGGAAATCTTTAAGTTTTGGCAAATCTCCCAAAACTTATTTTCGAAAATCTCCCATAATATTGTCAAGAAATATCCTTTCCAGAGAAATAGCAGTTTTGAAATTCAAGGAAAGTAATCTGGAGATCTTAGCCAACTAAAATAAATTTTCAAAGATAACCGGGTGTGGCTACTGCAGTTCAGAAACACCCTAGGCACCCTGTTCGCAGGGTTGTTCGCAACTGGTGTTCTGAAGCACTTAGCGCAAATACCGATTCAAGAGGTGTTTAAAATGATGTTTTCAATATTGGCATATTAACAAGAGTCTAAATAAATAAAACCTATATACCCGAGACTTCTTGTTTTGAATGTCATCTTGTCCAAGATTTATGGTGCTGCTGTGAACACCAAGGCCACCTTGTTTGCTGGGGTTGTTCTTTCCATTGCTAGAGTTCAGGAACATGCCTTACAATCAACTGTCGAGATGGTGTTCTTGACTTAATATAGAATCACCAAGTAAAACCTGTTTTGAAGACTTGTTCTCACATGTAGCAAACCAGTTAGTATAATAAAGAACACAAACACCAGTTAGGCCTGTTTGGAGACCGTGTTTGGAGCAACATTACTAGGACAAATTTTTACACTTGGATTTGTTATCATCAAAACTAAATATAATAACTCAACAAATTCCCCCTTTTTGATGATGACAAACCAAGTGACCATATTGACAAAAAAAAAGAAATTGAATGCTGATAGGGATCCACGTAAGTCAAGGTCCACTTAAGTCAATGCTAGGTTCATTCGTCAATAGGAGGGTTACACTCTTCTTCCCCCTTTTGGCATCATTAAAAAGCATAAACAACATTATGAATGCAAGAAAAGAAGTATGTAGCAGAAGGGGCAAGAAGCATTAATAATGAGATATTGCATTAAAAAATACAATGCCAAAAACGAAATTAAGAAAGGAGGAGACTAGAGAGCAGCCTATACAATCAGGGAGCAGGGGGTGGTTTCGTTTGCAGAGGAGGAATGCTGGGGGCAAGAGTGGAGAGAAGTGCAAGGAGATCTTCATAGCGTTTGGCCGAGAGAGCTCGTTCCTCAGCAAGAGCAGCCTTGACAGCTGAGAGCTCATCCTTGAGGCGAGCATTGTCCTCAAGAACAGCCTCAACCTTGACGGAAGGTTGCCCAGAAATAGGTGGTCGAGGTGGTCGACGTCCCTGTTTGGAAACTGACCCTTCGCCAACCTCATAGCCACACCCTAGGAGAGTGTCAATCCCAATCTCATCAATGATTTGGGCCGCCACTCTTCGTGTGAGCACTATCCCAAAGTGCTCAAGCACCCTTGTCAACAGAAACCCATAGCCAAGATCATGTGCCCGGGTGGTATTCGCAATTCGCTCTATGTGGCGAATCATGATTGCAGGGAGGTTTACTGGTTCCTCCCGATCCCGTAGGTCCACCAGACATTGATCGAAGGCATCTGCTAAGTTTCGCCCTTGACCTCGCTAAGTTGGTGCAGGGAGGTCATTTTACCCTTCTTAACCGAAAGGGGTGATCTCAGGCCCTGTTTTTGACTAAGGCGTTTGGACACCTCTAAGAGCCTGGCTGTTTCCAGGGCCGTTTTGTCTTCCCTCACATACACAGCAAATCCACGAGAGGGGATGCCCAGAATATCACTTAGGGTGGCTTCATCAAAGGAGAAATGACACTCATTGACAGCACTTATCACCACCTCATTTGTGACAGAGCAGTTGGCATAGAATTCAGCCAACTCGGGCACAGAATACCCTTGCTGGGTGTTTGCAAACAACTCAAGCCAGCCTTGGGCTCGAAGCTTGGTCAAGAACACCCCCAGACCCTGTTCCTCGAAAAAGCTTACATTCACTACCTTCCCCCTGACGACATTGCGCTTCAGCAACTGCGCATGTTTGTCAGACATAGGAGAGGAAGTGAACTGCTTTGGGCGTTTAAGGACAGGAACGGAGGTGGTAGTTTCTGGTAGGAGGGCTGTTCTGGGCTTTCGCTTGAGAGGTGTTTTGGCAGGAGAGGGCTTCACAGCAGGTTTATTGGTTGGTTTTGGAGGAGATTGTTCTTCAGAGGACTCGGAAAACACCGGTGTCCCCTGTTTGAAGGTGGTGTTCTCAGAGTCAGAACTCGAGAACCCTTCAGAAGAAGAAGAAATCTCCTCGATGATAGGAGTAGAGGGTTTGGAGGGACGATGAGAGGATTGAAACGCTAGCCTTGCAGATTTTCGAGAGGGCTTAGAGGATTGAGGAGTTTGAGAGGGTTGAGACCTTGGTTATGGCCTTGTTCTTGGCGTTCTACGCCTAGCCACGATTTTCACCCTCTTCCTTTTCTCTCCAGTTTGAAAGACTGGAGGGGAGATTTCAGCCTCAGGGAGAGAATTCTTCTCTAGACTCTCCTCTGACGACTCATTCGACTTCCCTTGGAAGTCGACATGCAGATCCTCCACAAACACACCTTCGACAGAGGCAGCCCCTGTTTCTGTCGCGGTGTCAGAGAACAACCCAGAAGAACAGGGCTCAAAATTAAACCCTTCAGGGGTTTCCAAGAATTGTTCTTGAGACCCCGACTTTGTTCCCTCTGACTCAACTGAAATGGGACAAGCAATTGCCCCTACGAGGAACACCAATTCCCTTCGACATTCAAAGGGAATATCATCCATCCCCATTCCCACTGATTTTAGGGACAAGCTTTTCAGGAATTTGAAAGGCTTGTACGAGATTGGGCGAGAAGGAGCAGGGATTGAGGAAGCAAGAACGAGGGCTTTTGAGTGAGAGGTGTTGTTGGAAGCCATTGTTTGCTAGAGGAGAGAGATTAGGGTTTAGAGGGTTTTGCTAGGGTTTGAAAGCAAGAACAGAGGAGAGAGAGAGAGAGAGAGAGAGAGAGAGTAAGACGGGGAAAACAGACACACGCAAAGGGGGTTTTTAAACTCCCTACCCGTTATGAAGGGCCACCTAGGAAACACCTAGAATTTAAGCAGGCAGCATACATTAATGACAATCAAGGCATACCTGTTCGAGCCATCTGTTCTTGAACATGCTTCTCTCATTCCAAGGTCTGTCATGAATACTCTTTCTCCATCTCCCAAGGCAGCAGTCTTCATAAATAATCATAATAGCACACAAGACTACACATATTTGTTAAGCATAGACCACTGTTTTGATAGCAATAATTGCAAACAAGTGGATAGAACAGGTATTATAGGGTGTTTTGTCAGCTTGATCTAACTCTGAGAACAGGTGTTCTCAGGGTGTTTTCACCAACCCCAATTCCAGTCTGTTTCTCTCAAATTGGTCTCTAGCTAGTGCCTTAGTGAATATATCAGCAATTTGATTTTCCGTTGAGCAAAAATTCATAGAGATTAAACCCTTTTCAACATTATCTCTCAAGAAATGATGTCGAATGTCAATATGCTTTGTTCTTTTATGTTGACATGGATTTTTGGCAATATTAATTGCACTTGTGTTATCACAAAAAATAGGAATGCATCCAATGTCAACACAAAAGTCCTTAAGCTGTTGCCTTATCCACAACAGTTGAGCACAACATGAAGCTGCTGCAACATATTCAGCTTCTGCTGTGGACATGGCAACTGAATGTTACTTCTTGGTAGCCCAAGATACCAAACAAGGTCCAAGAAAGTGAGCCATACCTGAGGTACTCTTTCTATCAACTAGGAATTCAGCATAGTCAGCGTCAGCATATCCAACAAGATCAAAATTGCAACCTTTAGGATACCATAAAGCTAAATTGGGTGTATGTTTCAAATACCTTAGTATCCGTTTAACAGCCTTAAGATGAGTTTCCTTAGGGTTAGACTGAAAACGGGCACATAAACCAACACTAAAAACAATATCAGGTCTACTAGCGGTTAGGTATAAGAGTGACCCAATCATACCCCTATAGAGTTTCTCCTCAACTGAGGGACTCCCATCATCCATAACCAACTTGGTTGAAGGAGAAATAGGAGTGTCTATGGGTTTGGCTGACTCCATCCCAAAACGCTTAAGTAACTCCTTGATATACTTTTGCTGATGGATCATAGTGCCGTTTGGAGTTTGCTTGATTTGTAAGCCTAAGAAAAAATTAAGCTCACCCATCATGCTCATCTCAAACTCACTCCTCATCATATTTGAAAATTCATTGCATAAATCATGATGAGTTGCACCAAATATAATATCATCAACATATATTTGGACAATCAAAAAATGTTCCCCCTTAGATTTTAGAAACAAGGTATTATCTGCCTTGCCTCTTCTAAAATCATTTTCAAGTAAAAAACTTGACAACCGTTCATACCAAGCTCTTGGAGCTTGTTTTAAACCATAAAGTGCCTTGTCAAGTTTAAAAACATGATTTGGAAAATCACCATTTTCAAAACCAGGGGGTTGTTTGACATACACCTCTTCTTTAAGGTATCCGTTTAGGAATGCACTTTTAACATCCATTTGATATAGCTTGATTTCCATATGAGCTGCAAAGGCTATTAAGATTCGAATAGCCTCAATTCTAGCAACTGGTGCAAAGGTTTCTTCATAATCGATCCCTTCTTCTTGATTGTATCCTTGTACAACCAACCGTGCCTTGTTCCTAGTGACTGTTCCTGACTCATCCAGTTTGTTTCGGAACACCCACTTGGTTCCAATGATTGTTCTCTCTGCATGTTTAGGTACAAGGTGCCATACTTTGTTTCTCTCAAATTGATGAAGCTCTTCTTGCATAGCCGTGATCCAATCTGAATCTGCAAGAGCTTCATTCACACTTTTTGGCTCAATGTTAGAAAGAAAAGCATAGAAAGCATAAAAATTCTTTAGCTTAGATCTAGTTTGCACTCCAGTATTAATATCTGACAAGATTTGATCAAGAGGGTGCGAACTATGGTGCTTCCATGGTCGTGGAGTAAGAGGATCCACAGACCCATGCTCTACTCTAGTCGTAACATAATGCTTACGATCATCTCCCGAGCCTGTTTCTGCACATGTTTGTAAGTCTATTCCTGAAGAACACGGTTCCGAACAGGGTTCAGCGGTGTTTTCCCCTGTTTGGTGTTCACCTTGCCTGCTGTTCTGAGGAACACCTTCAGGAGTTGTTTTCTCCATGGTGTTCTTACCTCGTTTATCTTGGAGCAACACTTCTTTTCGAACAAGACCTAATTCAAGTTCATCTTCCTGTGCATCATTCTCACTCAACACGTTAGATTCATTAAAAAGCACATGCACACTTTCCTCAACACACAAGGTTCTTTTGTTAAAGACTTTGTATGCCTTGCTGTGAGAAGAATAGCCAAGTAATATTGCCTCATCACTCCTAGGGTCAAACATTCCTAAGGCATCCTTCCCATTATTATGCACAAAACACCTACAACCAAATGTCCTTAAGTGCGTAATATTGGGTTTTCTGCCTTTGAAAAGTTCATAAGGAGTTTTATTCAACATGGGTCTGATCATGCATCTATTTATAATGTAACATGAGGTGTTCAATGCTTCTGCCCAAAAATACCTAGGAAGACCACTAGCAATAAGCATTGTTCTGGTCATGTCTTCCAGGGTGCGATTTTTGCGCTCAACCACCCCATTTTGTTGGGGTGTTCTTGGAGCTGAGAAGTTATGATCAACACCATGTTCATTACAATAGTTGATAAAACTTGCATTTTCAAACTCAGTTCCATGATCAGATCTCAAGCTAATTAAAGAGTGTCCTACTCTCTTTTCAACCTTTTTGAGAAAGGCAATAAAATTCTCAAAGGTTTCATCTTTGGATGCCAAAAACAAGGTCCAAGTAAATCGAGAGTAATCATCCACTACAACAAGCACATACTTTTTCCCACCTCTACTGGTTACCCTCATGGGACCACACAAATCAATGTGTAATAATTCTAGAGGTCGAGTAGTGCTTACACATTTTTTCGATTTAAAAGAAGATCTGACTTGTTTGCCTTTTGCACAAGCTTCACATACCTTGTCATCATTAAACTTGATGGAAGGTAGTCCAACAACCAAATCTTTGGAAACAAGTTTGTTTAACAAAGATAGGCTTGCATGACCTAGTCTCTTGTGCCATAGCATTATATCATCATTTAATGCATTTAAACAAGTCAGATTATTTTGGGGAAGAGTGGAAATACAGACTTTATAAACATTTTGACATCGCTTCCCCCTCAACACAACATCTCCTGTGTCGTCATTCACAACCAAGCAACGTGTTCGTGAGAACACCACTAGGTTGTTCTTGTCACACAGTTGGGACACACTTAGCAAATTGTGCTTTAAACCATCAACCAAGTGCACATTGTCAATTGAATGGGAGAGAGTTTTACCAATATTACCTATACCGACAATTGTCCCAGACTTGCCGTTTCCAAATGCTACACTCCCACCATTCAAAGCTGTAAGTGAGAGAAAATTTGATCTTTCTCCAGTCATGTGCCGCGAACACCCACTATCAACATACCACAGCTGCCTGTTTTCAAGGTTGTTTTCTGATCTGTTTGACAGGGTATTTCTTACCCTGTTTGCTGGGTTGTTTGTGGGATTGTTCTCTCTCACTTCAGCCTGCAAAACAAATCACGGGTTAGTTTTGGGAACCCAGATCCACTTGGGTCCCATTCCTTTAGACATGTAAAGCTCATCTTTTCTAATCCAGATTTGTTTCACATACCTTTCATTCTTTTCATTGGCATGTTTTCTTAAAGGACAAGAATATCGATAGTGACCAGTTTTACCACAATGAAAGCAAACAATGTTTTCAGGTAATCCCACATACTTTCTATGAATTGGGTAAACTGTTCGTTTAGGCTTATACCCAAGTCCCTTTTTGTTTCGACTGTGGTGAGTGTTTAACCAAGCAAGGGCCTGTGAAGATTTGTTCCAGCGTTTGTTTGTGCTAAGCTCGGTTTCCAGTTTTTCTTTATTAGCATGCAAACCCTTGTTCTCTTTGAGCAGGGACTCAACCATTCCTTCCACCTCAAAGAGTTTTTCCTCTATTCGAGAGTAATCTCCTTCTTTTATAAAGAGGTTTTCTTTGAGTATATTAACATTTTCATGTAAACCGAGTTTTTCATTTTTAAGAATTTCATTTTCAAGCTCTAGGTCACGAACTTCTCTTTTTAGATCAGCACATGTGTCTATCAAATTATATAGAAGTTCTTCTAAAGTGGCTTTGTTAAGACCATGTACCTTGTTCTTGAGATCTGAGAAGCTGATTGTTGATTCATCATCTGAATCTGAATCACTTTGTGCCATAAGTGCTACGACTCCTTCTTCAGCTTCAGATTCTCCTTCATCCTCAGAGGAATCTCCCCAAGCAGCCAGCATAGCTTTCGAGAATCGCTTGCCCAAATTGTTTACAGGGTGTTTTCGACCCTGTTTTCGAGGGTGTTCGGGCGTCTGATCTTCTCGAAGCAGAGGGCAATTCTTGACTAAGTGATCTGGTTTGCCGCACTTGAAACACCCTGTGAGCTGTTCTTTGGAGGTGTTTCTGGACTTGCTGAAGTCTTTTCTTTTGTTGTTTTCCTTGACCTTTTTGAAGAATTTCTTGAATTTTCTGGACATTAGGGCCATTTCTTCATCTTCAAGGTCAGAGTCAGTGTCCTCATGTGCTTTCAAGGCAAGCCCACGATCCTTCTTTTGCTCCTCTCTTTGCTGTGAGTTCTTTCGGAGTTCATAGGTCTGGAGATTACCAATCAACTCGTCGAGGGTGATCTTGTTCATGTCTTTAGCCTCTTGGATGGCTGTTACTTTGGCCTCCCACGTGCGAGGTAAAATTCTGAGGATTTTCCTCACCAACTCTTCAGTGGTGAAAGATCTTCCCAGGGATTTTAACTCGTTCGTGATGTGGGTGAACCGTGTATACATGTCCATCACAGTTTCATGATCACCCATATCAAACAACTCATATTGTCGCATAAGTAGCTCAATTCTAGATTGTTTAACTTGACTCGTACCTTCATGAGCAACTTGCAGAGCATTCCAGATAGCTTGGGCTGATTCACACTCAGAGATGCGAGTGTATTCATCGGGTCCTAGGCCAAAATATAGAAGCTTTTTGGCCTTGGCATTTTTCTCCATTTTCTTGTAGTCCTCGGCATCAAACTCTATGGATTCCTTGGGAACCTTCTTACCATCTTCAAGCACCTTGGTGGGAACAAGGGGCCCGTTCTTGATGAGCATCCATAATTCATAATCTTCTGCCTGAATATAGTTCTCCATCCTATTCTTCCACCAACTATAATGTTGGCCGTTGAAATAGGGTGGACGAGTAATGGATTGCCCTTCAAGAATTCCTTGTGGGGTACTCATCTTCAGAATCTCTCAAGGTGTTAACCTTTTGTAAGAGAACCCGCTCTGATACCACTTGTTGAGTTCGTGAGTATACAATCACAAGAGGGGGGGTAAATTGTGGTGTCTGATTTTCGCGTTGTAAATAACAAACACCCTAGTAGAGGTTGTTCTCAAATGACAAACACCCTGATAGCTTGTTTGCACGGGGTGTTCTCAATTATTGCAAATGCGAAAATCACCAAGATAAATGCGGAAAATAAAGCACACACAATTTTTACGTGGAAAACACCTCTAGCCCAACTGAGGTGTGAAAAACCACGACCTACCTCGTGTAGGATTTAACCACTTTCACTAACGGGCTTCACACGTTACAAATGTAACACACCTTGTTACAACTTGCAACCACGTAACCTTCTTCCCAAAGACAGGTTACACCACGTCCAACCTTCGCAAGATTAGACACGTCCAAGTCCACACGACTAGGACACACTCACTCACTTTTCTGATTCAAGATCAGGGTTACAAACACCTTACAGGGGGTGCTTCTTACTAAGCAGATGTAAGGTACAATGAAGATCCTATTATGCCAATGGTTTGAAAACTCAAAATCAAACACAGCTTGTCACGGTTTGCTTTTCAGAATGAAGCTCAAGAATCTTTGAGTGTAGACCGTGTTTTCTGATTTTCCCTGAATTTTTCAAAAAGCTGTGTTTAAGCAAATTCAACCTGAGTTTTCTATCTGCTCTTTTCTCGTGTGTTGTGTGTCTACTAGGAGAGAAAAAGCTGAGGTTTTTAAACACAAAAACCAACGGTCATAAGCCACAGAATCAAAAGCTGAGGTTTTTAAACACAAAAACCAACGGTCATAAGCCACAGAATCAGCTAAGTATAGAAAACGATTTTCAATCAGGAAATGTTCTCCTACGGCTAGTGATAAAATTTTGCCAAAATATAAGGGATTTGATATCTTAAAAGATAACCCTTATCTTCCCATAACCGTGAGGTGGATTCAAAAAAGCAACCAGAAATTTTCAGCTTTTGAAACTTTACCATATCCGAAAATATGGTCAAAGGAAATCTTTAAGTTTTGGCAAATCTCCCAAAACTTATTTTCGAAAATCTCCCATAATATTTTCAAGAAATATCCTTTCCAGAGAAATAGCAGTTTTGAAATTCAAGGAAAGTAATCTGGAGATCTTAGCCAACTAAAATAAATTTTCAAAGATAACCGGGTGTGGCTACTGCAGTTCAGAAACACCCTAGGCACCCTGTTCGCAGGGTTGTTCGCAACTGGTGTTCTGAAGCACTTAGCGCAAATACCGATTCAAGAGGTGTTTAAAATGATGTTTTCAATATTGGCATATTAACAAGAGTCTAAATAAATAAAACCTATATACCCGAGACTTCTTGTTTTGAATGTCATCTTGTCCAAGATTTATGGTGCTGCTGTGAACACCAAGGCCACCTTGTTTGCTGGGGTTGTTCTTTCCATTGCTAGAGTTCAGGAACATGCCTTACAATCAACTGTCGAGATGGTGTTCTTGACTTAATATAGAATCACCAAGTAAAACCTATTTTGAAGACTTGTTCTCACATGTAGCAAACCAGTTAGTATAATAAAGAACACAAATACCAGTTAGGCCTGTTTGGAGACCGTGTTTGGAGCAATATTACTAGGACAAATTTTTACACTTGGATTTGTTATCATCAAAACTAAATATAATAACTCAACAATGTCTCTTTTCTAATGTTCAAATATTTCTTCTCTATCACGAGCTCCATCTATATTTAAGATGTATCCAGTCTAACTAATTAAGATAAGGCCAACTTCTTCAAAAGTTGTAGTTTTCCTTAAGATGAACCCGAAGGAAAAGTTGGTTATTCATCTTGCTGGAATGAACCTGGATCTTACAAAATGAGTATTTCTTCTAGAAGGTTCGCCAAATTTTTCAGATTTAGGAACAACATTGTTAACCAGATTGATCTCTATCTCACCTAAGTCAAGTTCTTCTCCAATTTCATTAATCTCATCTTCAACAACCATTTTATCGTATTTTTTTATCTAATTTTCTTCTAATTTCTTCTAAATGTAACACATTAAAATCCTCTAGTTTAATAAGGTTCATCTGCTAATATATTTCTTCTTCTAATAATATATTATTGGTCGTTTCATTATCATTAGATAATATGGTATATTTATCACTAATTGTACTCATGGTTTTATTTAATTCTTCTGGGTTTTGTTCTTTTTCGAACATATTCTATAGTTCTTCAAGAGTATACTGCTTATATTCCATCTTCTTCTTCTTTTTGTGTTTTTTCAGTTGATTTTTCATCTGATTTTTCTCTTACTTCTTTTTGAATTTTTATATCGTTCAAAGAAAATAGAATCTTGTTTTTTGGATTTTAGAAAGGATATTTATGTTGAAATAGAGTACTAATACTGGAAGTAGTTTTTCCGCTATATCTTACTTCATGAACTAGAGAAATGTGAATTACAGATATTTACTTCTTAAGTTCCTTGACTTCGGTCTTAATTTTTGCTAATTTTGCTTTTAATTCTAAAACTATATCAGTGATATAGTTTAATTGAGATGCTATTAGAGAAAGGTCTTCCAGAGAGTGAACAATATGTGAATAATTTGGTCCAGCCAAGCAGATAATGATTCTAGAATTAATCATAGTTAATTAGATTAATTAGCTTAATTATCTTAATTATTTTTGGTCACGTGGTTTTGATACCAGTTGAAAGAGAACCTCGAGTAGTACTTGTAAGAAAATTTTTACATGCACAACTTTTAGATTTTCCAACGTAAGCTTTTAAAGATTTAGGCAAAAATTGCAAATATGAAAAGTTTAAGGGTTAAAAAAAATGTAAACAGTGAACGGTCCCCTTAAAATAGTTTCTACAGAATATTGCCCTTTTTAAATATATTCTAATAACACGATCCCCTAGTTATAATTTTCACACAAAATGGAATACCTGGCAGTGATATTTTCCCAATAAAGACTCAGTATCCGTGACGTTGGACTTCGCGTGCCCTTGTGCTTCTGAATGTGTGCCAGAATTTTGTTTAGATTTTTTTTTATAGCCAATCTGTGTTGGAATTTATTATTCTCCGACATATAGCCACTCCTACACTAGTGTTTGAGCCTAAAAAAAGCAAATGTGTTTCATAGAAATCGAACCTATTTATTTTTAGCATTTTAAAGAAGTGGTTGGTGGATAGAACTAAGTTAGAATAGGTCATTGGACATTAGTGCTTGAGGTTTGAACCCCCAAAAAAAAAGGTGTGTTTGGAGACTAGTGCTTGAGCGCCTCCCCCCCCCCCCCCCAAAAAAAAAGGTGTATGTGGTTCATAGACTTCAACCTATTTCTTTTTTAACATAGAGAAGCGATTAACGGATAGAAGTAGGGTTAGAGTAGCAGATAGTAGCTTCAATATGTTGAAAACGAACAAATTCTTCATATAGCAAAGTTGCCACACCAGCTCTTGCTATGCATTTCAGTCGCTTAGATCTCTTCAAGTTTAATTAGGCATTTCTTTGAGTGATCAGAACTCCGTGGTGCAAAATTCATCCAGGAAAATATGTCATCTCTCCGCCCCAACACCCCCCCCCCAAAAAAAAAAAAAAAAAAAAACACGCTCGAGTCTCTTTCTAAAGGGTGCATAATGGACAATAAGTAGAAATGCTAGGATTATAGGCCCCTACTTTCTCTGGCACCTGAACCTTCTGATGCATAATAATCCATAGGAGCACATAGTGTTTAGTTAAACTTAGACCATTCTAAATTACTCTAACCCAACTGGTTTTGTCTTGCTGTTGCAATTGCCTCTCATTTCCACTTCGAGTAATGTAAACGTGATCCTTCGTATCTCTCCATGCAACTCCATTAAAATCTTATGATATGATGGCCTTGATCTTAATCGCCTTCTTCCAATAACAACAAATATCATCCTTAGAAATATACTTCGACCAGTTTTGAGCATTTATGTAATGAGAATGAATACACTTAACCTAAAAGGCATTCTTTTTATTGACAATTGCCCGTCCACGTTCGATGTTTATCCAGTAAAGCATAATTCCAATTCCCGAGGTCCTTAAATCCTTTGCCACCCATTTTTCTTTGGTCCCAAAAAAACCAAAGATTCAAATGGTTGTTTCGATTGCGATGGTGACTTCGATCGCGATATGAAAAAATCACTCTAATGCAAAAATCACACTCCATATCATGACTAAAACGTGGTTCAACCAACTCAAAAATATTTTTGATACAACTATTTCATCGTGAATCCGCCACATTTTGAATCCATGATGTCGACCAGTCAAAGACCTTCCAGTGTAGTTGTCAACTCCTCTCTGTAAGGAAATTCCTACAGATAGCCTCGAGCTCTTTTACCCACTTCATGAGGAGAGTAAAATTATAGACTCAAAACACATACACCTCCATTAAGATAATATTCAAAAGTGAACCCCAAAGTACTCAGATGGTAGCTTACCCTCACACAAAGGCCAAAGCCAATCAGCTCTGACAGCAATGCTTTTTCTGATGCAGCAGTGACACCAGTTAGCTATCACAATCGGCGATTTTTATTGATTAATCTCCATTCCAAAATCAGCGACAACTATATATTAAAACGCACATTTTTGAGGCTCTTGCAAATCAAGGTACAGGTTAATTTCCTATTCACAACCACCCTACTACTTGAGCTTGTTGGAAACGGGGATCTGTGTGAGGATTAAGGCGCGCTATGCAAAGGGCCTGACCAAGTTTCTGCATGCGCTCAGAAACCCTAGGGCTTTTGGTTCCCAGATACCACCCAAAAAACATGGAGAGTGTCCCAAGAGTGTGGACACCAAACACAGAAAATGCAAAGGCTGGATTATAAAGTGCTCCTTGGCCAATCACAAAGTAACCAACCCAGCCCACAGCGGCAGGTAACACCATCTGGGTGGCTAGCGTGACCTTCGGTAACCCCTTGGCCTCCTTGACCTCTCCATAATCGTCATCATGTGGTGGCTCAAGCTCCGGCTCCGGCTCCGGCTCTGCATTTTCTGAGGGTCGTGGTTGATGTGGCTTGAACCTTTTGGCCTTGGTTGTCCAACTCAGACAGTCGCGGAAACTTGTCCAGATCCCTGAGTTGGGAGGGACTTCTGGGGGTTGAATCTCCCCAAGAGTAAACCCCTTCTCAGGATCTGCAACTTCGTGAATCTCATTGGGAGTCGTGATCTCAAAGCCTGATGCTAGTGACCCAAGCGCATGAACAATAAACCCCATCTGGAGATCCTTACTAAACCGCTTGGAGCTTGCTTTTACAAGACCTAGTCCAGGCCGTGTAAGCCACCAGTCGGCCCCGGTAACTTTCTTACCCGTTTCCATCTCTCTCTGTCTTTGTCTCTCTCTGGATTTGATCTGGTGATTTTCTCTCTCTCTGTCTGAGTCTTTCTTTCTGTGGGTGTGCGCGTGTTTACGCGACGGTAGATGAGCAGGGGGTTCTTTTTGTAATTCACTAAGACCAAGTGCCACCAACGGGAAAAAACCAAGAAGATGGACAGTCGAACAACATCCAGACGTGTCATTGCCTCATTGGGTCAGTTTTTGAAAAAAAAATGTTTAGGATAATTCATACTTTTCCAATCCCAATTATACCCCCACTTTCTTCCTCCTCATGTACCAAACCCTACCGACCCCCCAGCCACAAATTGCATTCACATTCTCTCTCTCATCGCAAACCCATCCCAAATCGGTCATCACTTTCCAACGATGCGTTCCGTTCCGGTGACTTCAATGTCATCGGGGAAGATTAATTTTGGATTTCCGCCTCTTGAGTATCTCATCGCGACCGTTTTGGGTGTCTCAGCCTCATCCCTGGCGGCGCTGTCTTGGGCGTTCGATCGCATCGACAAGGCGCTCAACGAATCGCAACGAGACTGGATCTTCTGGATAGACATCGCTCTTATACTGGCCGCTCCTCTCTCTCTCCTATCTCTGCAAACGATGACGGCGAAGCCTAAACTGGGTCGTTGCTGTGGAATCGCATCTATCCTCTGCTTTATCTTTGCCCTTGGTTTACTACTCTCTTTCCTCCTGGTCTGGCTAATGGCCTCCTTCATCGTATGATCTTCCCCTGGTTTTCGAATTTAGTTTGTTTTCTTTTATATTCTATCCTCCTCCATCGTATGTAATGTCATGTAAGGTAATATCAAGATGGGAAACTGCTGGCACTTGAATGCGTTCGAGTTGTCAGAGTGTGTTTTTCATTCAGATCCAGAAGAACTGTATTCAATGGTATGAATGTTCGTTTTGTGCTCTCATGTTGCATTAGTTTTGCCTAATTTGCTGCCCTCTTGACTCTTCAACGAAGATTGTTTTACGTATGAACTATTTCAGGTTTTGTAAATCTACTTTAATTTGCCTGAGTTTCTTAATTTCATAGAAAAATTCTGCCGGGGAAATTTGCTTGCTATTTTCCAATTCACAGCCATGTTTTGCATAGAGGAGATTCTTTCATCAAACTAGTTCAGATTTTCGGATTTTAGTATATGCACAGAGTGGTATTTGTTAAAACATCGATAAAAATAGAGATCCAATTTTGAAATTATTCATTGCTAGGAATCGTATTGTTCGATCAGCACTTGGTCCTAATTGCTTCTGCAATGACTGCAATCCCTCAGATTGTTGAGGTCCTAGTGTTGCAAATTCCCCTCGCGGCCGAATCTTTTAAATCTTTGTTCTTTCGCTAATTATCTTCTGATCTGCCAGAGCAACAGTAGGCAACACTGATAGCAAACCTTAAAAAAGTGCAACAAAACAGTGATTATTACATTAATTTGCTTTTGGGCGGCAAACTTCAAGAAGTAAGGTAGTCTCTACCCAAAATCTACGGGACAATTGCAAGCCGCAAGCATGGCTACGTGGGGGTCTAGCTATGCCTAGTCTCTGGGGTGCAAAAATTAGTTTAACAATTGAGCATCAAATATGAGTTTTGTTTTGTAAGCTATATATGAAAGTACATATTGGACTTTCAATGTCTAATGTTCTAAACATTTTCAAAGGGAAAATATTAATAAGCATTTCTCTACGCATGAAATGCAGCAGATCTATGAACAGACTTCCAATATCAGATTCACAGATTGCAACGACCAATACAATAACGCAACAGCCTGTAGAGGACATAATGGCAGGATTTCGCAAGCTGCTCTTCATAATGGCCTGTCATATATCTATCAGCAAATTGAGAATCCTTCATGTTAAGTCACAGAGAGAGAGAGAGAGAGAGAGAGAGGACAGCACTGAACATGTTAAGTCATTCAAACTGCAGGCGTCATGAGGAGTCAGATATATCATTCACAGGAAGAAAAACGAATGAGAATATTCCATGTAAATTGAAATTGGAACTTAAAAGAACCATAAGAATTGCAGAGAAATGTGAAAAAGTAGGACACAAGTTGGCAAACATGAGACCAAGAAAGAAAAGCATAAACTCGAGCTGAGAAGCTATAGTCTCTCCAATCTTCCTTGTATATCCCCTTGTTGATGTGAACTGTAAATATTCAAAGCAGTTAATCACTTCGTCAACCAGAGTTAAAGATGTGCAAGTAGAGTACATGCTACCGCCATCAATGCCACGGAACATAAATGAATTTACAGGCACAATAAAAGAGCTCATTTGGACTAGAAAAATTCACATTGATTCACGACAAGGATTATAAAAGTCATCAATTAAGATCCCCACCAGGGATCAAAAGGATGAATGCCATAGAAATAAAAGAGACTCCCACCATGATATTCATTTATCGACATCAAAAGTGTTAAACTACTAAGTTAAAAAAAAGTCTCGAATGCCTTTCATGTAGTACCATTAACAGCAGCCTCAAACGGTATCTCAGAACTCTGGCTAGAAAGAGTAGTAAGAACCTAAGCTTGAGAAGCAACCACAGAAGGAGAAATCCTAAACGTAAGATTGACAAATCTCTTAGAAAACAGCTTCCAGAGACAAGCAATTATACTAAAGATCTTAATACAGAACATAAAACTTCATAGATCAGAAGTACTCACCGACGTCTCAAGCAAAGCCATTACGCAAATGCCTCGAGAATCTGTGAAGACATTGTTCCATCACAAAGAATCATGTTCTTGTTCAAAACCTCCTCCTAATGTGCAACAACTCCGTTTGCGGTCCTCCTGCAGCTGCTGTTGCAATTTCCCTCGCGGCGTGTGCATCCAACATCATTCTGCCGGTATCAAATGAGGGTGCAACAAGCTGATTCACCGTAATATGACAGTTACATATATCAAATTAGCATGATACCCAGCATGATATCCACATAATTGAAGCTTGTGAAGCTCTGTTCAAGAGGAGAGGAAGAAATAGCAGAGAAGAGACAGAAAGATTTTTAATTTCCTTGCTCTCTTTAACCTTCTCTTTCAGAGGGGAGTAAGGACTCAGGAGGAGCAAAGAAAATTCAGTAAACTAGATCTTGCCTTTAGCTTTTTCCAATTCAGACACATATATCCAGATTCCAGAGAAGAGTATATGACAAGTTGACAACTTTCTTTGATCTTATTTACTTTTATACTCTTATATATGAGCAGAGCTCTGAAAAATTGCCGTAAGAAACCCCCAAAGAAAGCCTGACAGTTCCTTAAATTGCATCCATGTCGCTTAAGACCTACTTCGAAGCTCAAGAACCCTCCTAAGGTCAGACACTCCGACACAGTGCTATCGTTGAAGAGCCTTGATTCCAAAAGCATATAAAAGTCCACGAAAGCTAACTCACTCCTTTTTGCAGTTTGGTGCACGGACTGACAGACAATACTCGTAGCTTTCCTTATCCAAAAAAAAAAAAAAAAAAAGACAATACTCCTAGCTTCTATTATCATTTGTCCCTGAACTTGGGCATGTCAGATAGATAGCATACTTGGACAGTCAAAATTCGACTGAAATCCCATAAAATTTCTTTAAAAAGCCAATTCTATTTATTTGGATTCATACCAAACGATAGCCCCTCGCAGAGTTAAAAGACATAAATGATAATTAAGCCAAACATGCTTTAACACAAGCGTTCAATTGTATGTATCATTGGGTCTCAGATACACAGGTTATGAACTTCCTTGACCAAGCAGGAGGGGGAAAGGAGACAAACAAAAGATCTTGAACAACATAGCATATCTATACCCATACCATGGAAGTCCTGCCGCAGGGTGTGGGGGGTCAGTCTGATGTTGCAACCTCACCTTTAGATTATTGAACTATAGAGAGGCTGATTCCTTTAAACCCTATATCTAAAACCTATAAGTGCCAACTACTCTGTAGAATGGAAACAACATGATAGTTTGGAGATGCATTTATTGCATTTTGCTAATATTCCATTACTATCCGAGTTTTAAAAATCACCCAAAATCAGGTTTCCAGCAGTCCAAAAAGTGGACATACTTCAAAACACAACATAATTCATTAATGACTAGACAACAGTCTTTCAACACAGCTGACCAGCGCAGCTAAGAGATCATTCATGAAGTAATCCAAAAGCTATGCCATAATTTGTACAATGTATTCCCAAGTTATGAGTTCTATGCATTTACCTGAGGCATTTCTAATCAACAAAAGAAGCCACTGCATGGCTTTCATTGAAGATAAGCTTCATGGATAACAACTCCAATTTACAAAAGATAGAGTGAACAATTGATTTATGCCACAAACAAAAACCAAAAAAAAAATATATTTAGGCACTAAACCAAGAGGACTTTGGAGAATTTCACAAAACAAGCTTTGAGAATTGAAATTTCAAAAGAACAGACTCAAAAATAATTTCATACAGCGAGAAACTAGAAGGCCGAAAAGTGACTAACTGAGAGTGTTGCTGGAGAGATTGTACATAATTGATTATCTCATCAAGGAGAAGTGCTTTTCCAATAATCTGAATCAAAACAGGAAGAAAAGCAAGTTACATGATTGCAAAAGAAAATTGTCAAAAAATATTTACTACAGCGATACAGCTTGACCACCAGAAAGGCAGAAAATGGGACAGTTTTTCTGCTCCAAGGCGCCATAATAAATTAATAACTCTCAGGCTATCCAACTAAAAAGTCAGAACTAGTCAATACCAATTTATCAGACAATGTCATAAACCTTAGTGCATGAGGAAACCAAATCTTTTAAATCTTCATTCTTTCACTTACCTTTTCTCTTGTAGCCTCCCAGAGCAACAGCAAGGAAGGCTGACAACAAACCTTAAAAAGTTACACTATTCAGCAAAGCTAAAAACATGAGACAAAGAAGTACACAAAGTAAAGAACTCCAGGGACAAGCCATTTTACGGTGTTTATCATGTTGATTTGCTTATTCACGGCGAATTCCAAGAAACAAGATAGTGCATCCAAAATCAATCAAGATAATTACTCCGTCAGCCAACCTGTGGCTATCTGTAGCTTGGCCCTTTCTCCTCTGACATGAATATAATCTTTTGGTCCTCAGCTGGTTTATCATCCATGGAGTCTGATGTCTTCAAGCATTTACCATTGTATTCCTTCTCTAAAATATGTAGGCCATTACCAGTGGGTTACAAAATTCAATTCATCATACATACAACCAAAGGCCAAACACAAACAGGCAGCACTAGCCCAAATTCCTATCCATGTATTTGTTAAAAATTGCCAGTTCTTAAATGTTAAAATAATAAATTCAAGACAAATTTACAATGCACCTCAGCTAATGCGGCGCTCTCTATGCTCCAAGAAATGCAGGAAAAGGCTTAGTTTATCAAGAATTCTACCAGCACTGAATTTGAATTTGGAATGCATCCTTAGCAACAACGGAACATCCAACATGGTGGAGATCCGAAGAGTTCTGTGAAAGAACTGTGGCTTAAAAAGCTGCTAAAGTAAGGAGGAGCCTATCTTTCATTTGTCCTCACAAGCATGGTTTCTTTATATCTCAGTCTTGAGGTGTTTTGTCTTTCTTTGCCTTGTGTTGTTACAGTCAATTGCATCACTAGAGAAGAAAAAGAGGTTCTTCAGCACACTCACTTAGCCATGTATTCCCACCTCACAACCTTCCTCCCACAAAGACAGATTCTTGAGCACATAACTCAGCGAACTGTGCTGTTACCCGGTTCAGTGTCAACTATCAAAGGTCTCCTTCGAACAAGCACTTTACAATGCCATAGTTAAGGATCCCTCTGGCTAATCAAGGAACTCAAGACACCGTCATCCCCTATCTACCCGGGGGGGGGGGGGCGAGCAGAGGCAGGACAAGGGGGAGAAAGTTCACTACCTTCAAAAACTCTACACGGTTCATCATACAACTTCCAGACCTACTTCTAACATTACGCAGCAAAGTCAGCAGCTAAGCTAACAAATATTTGCCAGAACTTCACTTTAGGAAAGTTACATTCTTTGCCATCTTCCCGAAATGACCATAATAACACTTTTGCCATTCAATAAAAGGTTAATACCAGCCTCCCACAATTCCGAGAATAATTATGAATATGTGTGACGGTGTTCCTGCAAAAGCTGGTTCTAGCTTCTGAAAGACAATATTGTAAGGTGGCTTTTGAAAAATATACACATGTTTCTGGACTCTAATCCTCATGAAATATGCACAAAGAGTGGCACAGATGAAAGTCTAAAAGATCACAAACAGCATGGTAAACCAAACAGCCTTCTGGTGCAAATCAAACACTAACTCCCAGATTGTCATGCCAGAACAATCAACAGATTAGACTAAACATTTCAAACCTAAGTTCCGCAATCCTAATTCAAAAATCATACAAACAGATAATACGAATTACAACTACCCCATCACTAAATAAACACAGCAAAAGCAGATGGCAAACTAATCCAATCGAGGCTAATCAAAATGCTCAAATTCAGATCAAATTTTGAATCTTCAATTAGAAATAAAGCAAGCAGATCGATTTCCAAAAGAACATAAAAATTGAGCACAAAACCTGCCAAGCATCGATTGTACGCTGAAATTCTTGAAGCCATCGATCAGCTTGCATGCGACAGGCGTCGTCGAGGTGATGATACAGCGCATTTATGGCTTCTTTCACAGTGTTCTGAAGCTCCATCCCCGCCATTCTTGAATGGGAAATTGGGAATGGGAATTATGGTATGGATAGCAGAGTAGCGATTGGTTACCACTTTCCTGCTTTACATTTTCTTAATGTGAAATATGGGGCTTGGAGGGGTTTTTTTTTTGGGGGGGGGGGCCCTCATTTGACTTGAGTCAAATTATGGTGGAATAAACATATAGAATTTTACTATTTAAATTTTTTGAAAACTTAAACTCGAGGTCTCACTTAAGCAAAATAAGTATCAAACTGCTTGAGTCAACAATGTTTTATTACTTCAAGCTATGAAAGATTTTACGTGAGATTTTTTATTAGGGTTGTTTTGATTTAAAATATATATAAATTTTAAAATATTAAGATTTTGAATCTTTTCCTAATTTATACCTCATCTGACATATTTTATCTTTGATGGTCCGTATTAATTGAAATTCTTTTGTTGCAATAATTTAAAGAAAAAGGGATCTAATATCTTTTTTACATAGATTTATTGCATATAGTTGTCCTAATTTATTTCTTTGTTTGTAGTAAATATTTACATAAAACCGACAACTTCTTTGGTTTGACAACTACTTCATTTTTTTTCCTTTTTCCTAAAAAACAAAAAGATAATTGTCATTTTCTTTCTAAGTATTTACGAATAATATAGGAATAAATTATGAAGGAGATACAAGCTATTTGTTTCCATGAATTATAATAGTTGAGGATTTTCGGGTTCAAGCTAACAATTTAGGTTAATGATTTTATTAGCTATGATTTAATACATTAGCTATATTTGACTTATTTTTGCATGTCAATTAAGAGCATAAATCTATGTGATTTGGTTTTTAAAAATTTTCTTAATTACTATGTGATTATGTAAAATTAGGAGAATAGTTTAGAATTAGATTGAGTAGAGGTTGTGCGGGATTAACAAGATAAATTAGGCTATTCTACGGTAGGAGTCGAGTGGGCTTTATGTTTTAGGCCCAAAGCCACTAGGTGGGTTACCAAATTGAGAGGGGAAAAAAAAGAAATTCAAGCCAAAACAAAATCAACCAGGCACCTCTTCCGCCTCAAGGCCTCAGGTATTCAATCCCCGCCGATTCTACCCAGAAGAGAAAGGAAGCGAGCAAGGGTGGGAGGAAGAAGAAGGTGAACGGAACAGGTCGTTAAGCTTGGATTAAGATGGGTGGTTCCTTACTTGCTAAATCAGTATTAATTCTTAAAATTAAAGTGAATTTTTGAGCTTGTGTGAATAGTCAGATGATATATGGGTGACCTTCCATTCCCAATTCAGTACTAATTTTGAACTATTTTGGAGCTTAGCAATGAAATTTGATTGATTGTGGCAAGTTAGTTGAGTTTGAATGTGAGATTGCAAGTTGATTGAAAAAAGCTGGCTGGAGTGAATTGTGGAAGAAAAGATGGGCTAGTTGAGTTGATGATTGCATTTGAATGATTGACGATATTTGAGGTTGAACTTTGGGCGGCGATGTTAAAATGTGAACTCCATGTGCTATTTGCAGGAATTGAACTGCTGAATCGGGTAAATGAAATATACGGCGACATGTTTACCCATAGGTTCCATCCTAAGTGTCTATACATGAACTGTGAGCTTGGTCTGGCTTGAATTGTTGCTAAACGTTGCTAAAACTACTTTGGAAGGCTGACGTAAATAGGTTAATCTCATACGGATATGACAAAGTCATAATAGTCTTATGTATTTTTATTATTGTTGTTTCATCCGATTATGGAGTGACAAATTTCATAGAGTATTGTTTGGATTACATCACGAAAATTTGCTAAAGGTGAAATTGTAGGTGGACTAAAAAGGTGACAGTTTGATGACTTAATTTTATATGTATATTCTTTTCCTCTTTTCTTTTTTTTTTTGATGATAAAAGTTACCCAAGAACTAGATTGGGTTGAACTTAGGCCTTACAAGTTATGACTTCACAAATTACTAAATCGATTATACTATCTCTTTTGAACATTGATTTAGTTTTTATCAAATTTTGATAGTGTACTTCAAATTTTGAATTAAACTTAATTTCAGTTGGACAATGTGATCTATAAGATGCTTCAAACATAAGCAAAATATAATTATACTATGTAAAAGATTCCATAAAAATAACGAGTCTTGCATAAACAACTATTATGACTTTTTTGTTTGGGGGGTCGGGGTTAAGGAGATGTAGAAGGCACCAGAGTAAATATAAACATGATTGAAATATATCTTTGATAACAAATCACCAAAACTTTGCCAATTGTAATAGTTGACATCAATTCTTCCTTAGCCCCTCCCCCCAAAAAAAGTTTGCATCAAGATTATGATGTGGTTTTAATTTGTCTTAAATGAGTGCTATTGTTGCCCTAATCTTACCTTGCAGTAACATTTCTATTTTCTTTTTCTTTCAACATTGTTCTCATTTTTATGAGTCCTTGTTTAGGTTTCTTCTCACTTTGGGGTTTTTGATGGGTTTTACACAGAACACAAAACATCTTGAGCCTTTCGAATTGGGCAGGTATATCAAATTCTGGGCTTTGAAATTTGAATACTCAAGCAGACATATTTGGTACTGTCGACCCCTACAGATATTACTCAGCCATCACGAAAGTCCTCAGTGCAGCAACAAAAACTCTACTACAATTGCTATAAAAATCAAAGTTCATCTTTGTTTCAACACTTTCACCCCAGAAAGACTCGACCTTTAGCAGTTGATAGAGATGGCAGCTTCACAATCACCAAATGTATTCACTCCTAAAGAATGGTTTGACACTATTGAATCAATAATCTGCAATTCAACCAGTTCACTTCCTCCAACTGCCTTCATTTGTGGACCAAAGAACAGCGGCAAAACCACCTTCTCTCGTTATCTTCTGAACAATTTACTTCTTAGGTTCGGTTTTTTTCTAAAGTTGCTTTCTTTTGAATGGTACGTTTGATTTGGGCAATACTTTCATTTGGGTATTTATTATCTCATCTTGAATTTATCTGGGCAATTGTTCTTTTGGTACTTATCTAAACAAAATTTGTCCTTTTTTGTTTTTATTCAACGCATTTATACGTGCTCAAAGGGGTTAAGGATAGCTAATATATTCGATTCTCCGTTACTTGAATTGGGTTCATTCAATTTCATTATTGAGTATGCATGTTCATTAAAACGTGGTTTTGAATTTGAGCTACTTCTCGAATTATACAACATTTTCTCTTTGTATGTGGTTCATGACAGTTTGTTTGCACAAGTTGTATTCTTGTAGAAATACTTTCTTGTGTACTAATAATTAAATGGTAGTATGTGATCTTCTAGCTGAATGACAATTCCATTTGGAACAGCTGTTTACAGTTAAAGTGAATGGTATGATTTAGAGTTGAGACTTGTCAATGCTATCTCACGTTGTGCTTGCATTACCTTCTCACCATGCTGGCTGCTTGTGAATTCAATTTTCTAAAGAGTGTAAGCTTTACTCAATTTTTCAATAGGAACTGAGTGACTATTGATTGTAAATATTATTTGATTAATGGTCTGTGTATATGGAGAATATAGTATCTGAAAATTATTTCAAATAATCATGTCATGAGAGGATTGATCAGTAGTCCATATAATTGGTATGATGCATTGAAGTCCTCCTAATTCTATGGATAACCCTTCAATGGTTTCATTGTGACTCATAATGCTATTATCAGCTATCCTCACTTGTAAAGGATTTTTAGCTCTTTTTCACATGAACTCTGAAAATAATGATCTTTTCCTAAAGTATACAGAACAACCACTATCTATGTAGGCACACAACTCATATTTATTATATTCCTCTAAGCATATGTTTATTCGGATATAGATGCTATTAGAATTTGTGTTGGTAACTTCATAGCATATCTCTATAGTCATGTTTTTGACTAATTTATTCTCATAAATTGGCTCACTAACGGTTCTTATTTTATACCCAATGACCTTTCTATCTGGACTCAAACTTTGGTCTACACTGGGTCTTACAGATTTAAAACTCATTCTGCTCATTTTACTAGTCATACTAATTCTATCATCTTCTTTAAGTTCTTCTTTAGTTGATGAAGATCCTTCTCCCTACTCTGATCTTGTACTCAGGCTTCTTAATAATTGGAGTTTAATGATTATTTTACCATTCTCATCAATTTTTATCACATTTTTCTTGTTAATTTTTGTAGGGTTAGCAAAGTTAGATATCCATGATCTGTCAATATTTATCTCTTGAGGATTAGATTTAATCCTCTAGATTTTTTGCATAGGGGTAGGACTTTCAAACCTTTCTGCTTCTATCATTGTCACCTTAGTCTTTGGGTCTATAGTGTTATCTAGTTTGTAGATAATTTTCCAGAATATTCTTAACGGATATCCTCCTCTTTTCATGCACACCTTTAAAATGCTAATGACTTGATTTACGAAAAACTGCAGTGGAAGACTTAATGATTGAAGGCGCTGCCGTCATCCCAAATAGGACAAGGCTAACTAAGACTACTCATTACTGCCAACTCGCGATCATAAACACAAAAAACATTAAACTTAAAATACTCCAAGTTAAAAACCATAGTGGTCTAACTTCAATACCATCAACATATTCATACAAAGGGCCATCCTGCACTCCCATTAAACATGTACATTGAGAATAAACTCATCTTGTCCTTAAGATTGTACCCAACCTTCATGCTATGCTTAATCCACTGTGAACAACTGGTAACTCCCAAAGGGGCTTGCTAAATTGAGGTATATGTGCGGATTCATCACCTAAAATGGAAAATATGAAAACATTTTGAGAAATGTGAGTTAAAGCTTAGTACATGCATCCCCATATGGGTAAATGAACATTAAAACCTTGCTGGTAGGAACCCACTTTTTGCAATTCATTTAGTTCGCAATAACGATGAAAATGAAAGCAATATAAAACTGAATTCCTCATTATTATCTGAATGTGAACCCATTGCAGTGATATAATCTATAGATGTACACTTGCTAATCCGATCAAGACTTGGCCTGAAGCCGCACAAGTAAATAATGGGCTGATGCCCTATAGATGATAACTAATGGGGTCACAAGTTAAATGGCAAATCACTGTATAAATTGATTCATTGATAAACTCATTAAGAGTTGTAACTTGATAAACATGTCCTGCTTTCTGAAGATACAGATAATTGATATACCTTGAGTCTTTAAAAATGTCATCTAACTTGATAAATATGTTCTGACTTGATAATATTTATGCATAACGGGGAATGATAACTAGGCCTCGACTCTATTTCATAAGTATCATTGTAGGTATGTGTAGTCAATAAATGATCCTTACTCACATAATTAAGTAAGTAAAAGTATATGTAATAGAAAGTGAGTAATTAAATGGAATACATAACTTGCGTATTTTAATATAACTTCAAAACTAAATTAATGAAAGTAATTAAATCCGATATAAAGTAAATGAAAGTAAAATAGGCCACAATAAGATAAATGAGATTACAAAGAAAAAGGCCTTGATGGTGACAAATGGGATAGTGGTTTCGACCTTTTCTGAGATAGGTTGCTGATATGAGTTTAAGGCTCTCTAAGGTATAGCTTGATTTAAGACAACAGCAAGTACACTAGATTGCCTTGATAAATACATTTGATACATTCTGAATTGAGTAAATAATAAAGGTTTGAGGTCAAGAGATATATATCTCGGTCCAAATAGCATAAACTATAATAACTTGTCTGATAAATATGGCTTCCGAGTCAAAATTCTTCCCACTTCTCATATTTCATTCACAAGTTCATTAAATACAATTTTTCACCCTAAATAGATTATTGATCCCAATGAAAGTTATTAAACTCCCCAAACTTGGTACTTTCTTTGTAATATCCATAAGTGATTCAAAACTCATAATTAAGCTCCCAAAATACATGTTTCTCTTCTTTTTCTCTCATAAATCGAGCTGAAAACCTCAATAAAATCCATGAATATTTATTTCTCCATTATAATAGCCTTACTTTGGCTAAAATGCTCAAAAACTACTCCATGATAAACCTTACAAAATTTTCAATAGATTTCTTTACATCAATATCCACAATCTCCTAATAAATTCATTTCCTTACATAATTAGTCCAATCAGCCTCTCTTGGTCACAAATGGGACTTTCCATTATTCACCAATTTAGCCAAAAATTTGCATAACATTCATTTTTGAAGCTATTAACATATCCAAACTCCAAACAACTTCATTTATATATAATTACATAATTCGTGTCCCAAAATGGGGTAGTTTTCTTCAAAATTTCATAACTCACTCATTACACCTCTAAAATTCATAAAATTTTACCGAAACTCTCAAATATTATAGAGAATCTACAGTAAAAGTTTCAGAATTTTTGGACAACCCTATAATTCCCAGAGTTTCCGACATTGAGTAATTCGACAAGCCAACTCATGTATGATCATAAATCCTAGGTTATGCCCAATTCCGATCTTCATTCAAACCTCCATAAATGAGTTCAAATCATCATTCACAACATTAAATCTACTTTTATATCAAAGATCACAACAAGCAAGTGAAACAAGCTCAATTCCACCCTTTCTTGCTTTCAACCATCATGATCAAACTCAAGCTCAAAACCCATAAATTTAATCATCTCCAGACACAAGGAAAATTGCATGATAACACTTATTTTGATCATATAAACATATATAATAATGAAAACAATAACAAAAACTCAAAATCACACAAGATGAAGGTGAGGGTTTACCTCTTGTCAAGCTTAGAGGGGAGGGTATTTGAGTGTTTGAGTGAGTGGGGGGTGGCTAAGGTCCGGGGGAGCTGCTGGTGGTGGTCCCTAGCCGGTGTTGGGTGGCTGGCTAGTGGTGGAACAACCGGCAGCAACTACTCAGAGAGGGGAGGGGCCTGCCGTGGGTAGGAGAGAGAGAGAATAGGAGGAGAGTGTGGAGTTTTCAAGTAAGCTTTTACTTGGTTGAGATTGCTTTGCTTGAAGATAAAAACTTCATAAAACTTGGCTGATTTTTAAGCCTCCAAAAATATCTTTTTGCTAATTAGAATTAGACACAAATGATAGCAATTAGCTTAATTTAATTGAACCAAAATTTTCAGATCATAATTTGAGCCCAATGGAATTGGGTCATAATTTGGGCCCAATGAATTGGGCCAAAATAAATGAATTTTGGCCCAAATTTGTGTGTAGCTAAAACTTAAAATTTTGTGATATTATGGAAAATAATTTAATACTCAATCATAATTATTGAGGCCTACTATCAATTCACCTGAAATTTTACGATAATTGAAACCCGAAGTGTAAAGTGGGACCCAAAATTGTAATTTGCTAAATAAATAAATTGGATGTATTTGAATTAATAAACATGATTTAGTTAAATAAATAACCATGAAAATAAAGATGATTTAAACAAATATGGGTTAGGGTCGGGATATTACATTTCATGTCCGTTCTAACAGTTTTTATCTTAAGGGATAGAAAATTTTTAACAAATTTATCTTTTAAACTCACATAATATTCAGGCCGATAATTGAATCCTAACGATCCATTACATGAATTAGTCTCAATTTCTGTGATGATTTGATTATTAAATTTATTATGCCTAATATCACATAACAAAGTATAAAGATCAATATCCTTGTCATAATACTTTACTCGAGTGATTTGAATTTGGACATTTCCAACATGGATATACCTATATTTCTATTTTTATTATGCTTAAGGATGTTTTTCCAATTAATGAGATTAACTTCTCCCACATCATACTCACAATCTTTGATTTCTATTCCTCCTTCCATGACCTTGCAAACATACTTGATTTTTAATTGAAAGATGGATTTTTTATAGATCATACCTTTCTGAATTATAGGAAGAACCCAGTCTCTCTTAATTTCCTTGTGATTATTGTCTACAACAAACTCTTCTCCTTGAAGATCATCAAGACTTACCAAGCTACTTTCCATCATATGACTTGTTTCTTTATAATCACTTTCTTCATATTCACCATCCAAGATAATTTCAACAATCCATTTGTTGTTATTTAGGGTTAGGTCTAATGCCTCATGTTCACTAAGCTCAACATAATCTAGGCTACCCAAGGTTTCAATGAGCTTGTTATTCTTCCTATTTTTGCATTCATTAACATTATGTCCTACTTATCCGCATGCGCAGTATTTGCAGTTGTTTTTCCCTGCAGGACAATAAGCTGCCTTCATAAAAAAAATCTTCGTTTTTTACGACTTGATTTGTTATAATATTTTCTTTTATATTTCTCTCCCCTTCCCTTATTAAAGCTCTTCTTCTTATAGAATTTTCTTTTTTTTCTTCTTTCAGATTCCTTTCCTCATTGGTGAGATGAATCCCGACAAGTTAGGAATTATTTCTTAATTTTCTTTTACTTTTGGAGATCAAGACATTGATCATTAACCCATTTTCTTAGATAGAGACTCTCAAACCAAGGGTATCAATGACATCTGCTCGTTCAAGCCATAAAATGTATTTTTTATTAATTATGAAATTTATAGGATATGACAATTTGTCATAGAACATAGCAAGATTGGTTTCATTATGCCCAATCTTGTAATAATATTGACTAAATTTAGTAATATAATTTTTCGGATATTTCATATCCTATAATTCTATATTATTAATCTTTCTCTGCCATTCTCTCGCCTTTTCTTCATAATCAAGTTTAACTTCGATAAATTCAGTTTTAATTTCCTTGCATAGATTTGTAAACATTGTAGCTGGCGTTCCGATCATTCTTAATGTATTTTTACCATCTTCATTTAATAAATCATACTACTCAGCTATAGTGCCAGAAAAACTGTGCTCGATATAATTTAGAAAATTTGTAGTAGTCCATGTAGTGTTTAAGTTTAAGATACTATTCATGCCTCTTTTCTAATGTTCAAATATTTATTCTTTATTATGAGCCTCATCTATATTTAAGGTGTATCCCGTCTGATTAATTGGAGTAAGGCATACTTCTTCAAAGGTTGTAGTTTTTCTTGGGATAAACCTGAAAGAAAAATTGATTGTATGCCTGTTGGAACGTACCTAGGTCTTATGAAATGAGTATTTCTCCTAGAAGGTTCACTGAATTCCTCAGGCTTAGTAACAACATTGTTAACGAGATTAGTTTCTATTTCACCTAAGTCGAGTTCTTCTCCAATTTTATTAATCTCATCTTCAATAGTCATTCTACCATATTTTTTTTATCCAACTTTCTTTTAATTTCTTCTAAGGGTGCAACATTAAGATCTTCTAGCTTGATTAGGTTCATCTGCTGATATATTTCTTCTTCTAATTAGACATTATCAGTCTCTTCGCTATCGTCAGATAATACGTCATGTTATCACTAATTACACCCACAATTTTGTTTAATTCTTCTGGATTTTGTTCATTCTCGAATATATTCTGTAGTTCTTTAAGAGTATACTACCTATGCTCCATCTTCTTCTTCTTTTTCTACTTTTTCAGCCAATTTTTCATCTGATTTCTCTTCTACTTCTTTTTGGATTTTTATATCATGCAAAGGAAATGGATTCTTGTTTTTTAGGTGTTGGAAAGGATATTTATGCTGAAATGGAGTACTAATACTAGAAGTAGCTTTTCCAATATGACTTACTTCGTTAACTAAAAAAAGGTGAATTACAGATATTTACTTCTGAAACTCCTTGAGTTTGGTCTTAATTTTCTCTAATTTTTCTTTTAATTCTAAAACTATATTAGTGATATAGTTTAATTGATCGGCTATTGAAGAAAGGTCTTCCGGAGAGTGAACAATATGTGAATAATTTGATCCAGGGCAATCAGGTGATGATTCTAGCATTAATCTCAGTTAATTAGCTTAATTAGTCATTAATTAGCTTAATTATCTTAATTTTTCTTTGTCAAGTGGCTCTAATACCAGTTGGAAGAAGGCCTCGAATAGTACTTGTAAGACAATTTTCATGTGCACAAATTTTATAATTTCGAAAGCAAGTTTTTAAGTATTTGGGCTAAAATACAAATTTGAAAAGTTTAAGGGCTAGAAAGAAAATACAAACAATGAACAGTCTTCTTAAAATAGTTTTCACAGAATATTGCCCCTTTTAAATATATTCTAATAACATGGCCCCCTAGTTATAATTTTCACACAAAGTGGGATACTTGGCAGTGATATTTTCCCTTTGTCATGTCTATTGAATTGAGTTTTGTGATTGTTGTTATAAATATGATTCTAGGTAAATCTCTCAACTTAGGTTGGGATTAAAGCCGATTATGTATAGTTGAATCATAATTTTGCTTCAAACCTTTACTTTCCCCTTACTTGTGTTTATAGTTTCTGCTATGCACACCACATGTTCAATGAATTGCTCGAGAGAGCATTCATCCATTGTTGTTAAGGTTTAGGGGAGCATTGAAAGACGAAACCTTTACCTAGGGTGACTTAGAAGACAATTAGGATTTTAATATGAGCATAATTAACACCCTAATTGGGATTTAAGATTGTAGACCTTGTAATCCTCTAATTTTTAGTCCTATGAGAATAGGTGCCCATAGTTTTAGGATTAATATTTGACCCTTGAGAGAGGAAGGGGATGGACCTAATTAACAATCTATCCGCTCATAATGCATGCTTGGGTTTGTCTGATGGGGTTATTAATTGATTCACTAGCATAACCGTGCTATTAATTTCAACCTAGGTGTTTTACTATTCTGCTATCTTATTCAATTCTTTAGTTGTCATCATTCTTAGTTCATATCCAAACCTACAACTTTTATTTGTCTAGATTGAGTAGATTGATTAGTTCTGATAATTGAAAGCAAGTTCCTTGTAGATACGACCCGTACTTGCCGGTTGTTAGCTACATCTATACCGTGCACTTGCGGTAAATTTAAGACAACAAATAATGGAGTAGATAAGAGGCAAAGATGACTCATAGAACACCCCATAACAAATGGCTACAAAAGAGTAGTGCCCGGAGGCAGTTCCAAGTGCCTAAGATGTCTTAAAGTTAACCGCACAAAAATGGCTACAAGACATGCCCAATATATAGGATGCCCAAATTGAAACTCCCATAATAAAGGAGGAGAGACCAAAAATTGAGTTATTATTCACCCAAATAAAGGCTCATAAAAATTGTACATGAATGTTGAATTGATGCTCTTGAAACATTTACAAATAAATAAGTTCTAATGCCCCTGCCCCCTGGTAAGAGCATTACATCGCCATAATCTTTTGAAAGGACCCTTAAGGCTAAATGTAAGACAATTTTTCTTTATTTATGAGTACACACACACACACACACACACACACACCCACACACACACATACACACACAAAGAGCTTAATGCTCCAAATGTGAAGTCCCCCCCGCCCAAAAAAAAAAAAAAAAAAAAAACTAGATTTTAGGCCTTTACAACCTTATGTTACAATGGGGTCCTCATGACCCTTATCATAAGCAACATAACAAAATATGTGAGTTTTGGTGGTAGGCCATTGTGGTCGATTCAGAGCATCTACTATATGCACCAAAATGTTACAACTTTCTAATGTTACATTACATTTCAATTACATAAAGTCAATGCATGCAAGTTATAAAAGGTATATCTTCAAGTCCAAGCATTGGTTTCCAAAAGACACATCATTCCACATATCTTAATCTTGTTGAGAATTTAAAAGCAAAAATTTTAGGATAGGGTGAGCAACCATAACTCATTAGGAGTTCTCGCCTCCCAAAGCCAAAATAGCTTTTACGCACAATTAGTCATAATAATAATAGCAGTATTAATAGCAATATTATCATAAACAAATAAATCTTTCAAATCATCGCTAACCTTCTTTCCTGAGCACAAATAATGCACTATCAAAATTCTAATGAACAACACAATTAGACTCGAGGAGTTAGAAAGAAAGGAAACGTGCATATTTCTCACATGAATAAGCTTTTTCTCACAATCCGATTTCCTTTAGGACTAGAGATTCACTAAGTGTACACTATTGACCAAAGTCGATTCTTGCGCAAGTGAAAGCAAGTTTGGAAATGACCTTGGCTAAAAGACTACATACCCTAGATGACTAACGTCTAAGGAAAGGGGAACTTATACCCTTATCAGGGTAAAACACTACCACCTTTTTGAGTGAAAAACTGTCACTCTGTGAAATCTGCCACTGCAGAATTTGCTGCTAGGTGGACGAGTAGACACTAATCGGAATCTGTCGACAAATCCCCAATCTGGGTGCACATAATAGCCCATCCCTTTAGATACTAGTTTACTTAAGTCCAACACCAAAAATCAAAGTCACTTGCTTTATAACCTAAATGTACATATGGTCTTTGGTATCAAACTAAGACCATTTCATATGGTGTCATATGCAAATCTTAATAATTTTTGTGCACTAATTTTCACCACTCAATTAAAAGGATATTTGGGATCCCATAAAAACACTCTTTCAACTAGGACCCATTTTGATGAATGACGTGTGCTAAACAATCAATATAAGGTCATACCAAATATCATATAAAATACTACTTAAGTATTCTAACTTGGCTTTTTAGTCTCTCTCTGTCTCTCTGTGTGTGTGTGTGTGTGTGTGTTGTTATTATTATGCCTCTACTGTATGTTTTCTTCTTCAAAAAAATCAAGTAACACCCTCATTATTTAATTACTAACAATTCCTCACTTTTTTTTTTTCTTCAGTAAACTTGGGAATTCTATTCTCATTTCTTTTTTCAAGCACAATATTACACCACTGCCTCATTAAGAGTACATAAATAATTTTATCACATTACTAAACTAACATTTTCTTTACACATATTTAATTAATTTTTTAAGAGTATAATTTAACCATTTAACTCATCCAAAGACCATGCCAAACCACACTAACTCAATCAACTTCTAAAGCATCTCCTAATATCACAGCCCACACAGGAATAAATTACAAAAGTGATATGATAACATATAACTCAACAATACTTCATGGATTTTTTTTTCAACATTATAAAATCATAATCCAATATGTCCAGTAAGTTAAGCAAGTAATTTTATCCTTCTAATTCCTCAACCATAATATCATGACACGACTACTTTTCATGACCATTATCTCAAATATTTACTAATACCGCCATTTATACAAGATGACTTAGAAAAGCAACTTTAAAAAATATATCTCAACAATCATGACATATATCCTCGTAAGACATGGCATGCATAACTTAAAATGTCACACTTAAATAAACTAACCATATAAGAAAAAATCTAACTATTGTAAATCAATAACACAATGACACATCATAATAAAATATTTCAACTTTAAAACTAATTTTCATATAAGAGATTAAGAGAACCCACACCTAAAAGTAGCTTCTTAATCTTCTTTTAACCTTTGTTCCTAGGAATATCCCAAGCAAGTTAGATTATCCCTACATTGAGTAAAAATCCCACTCGAGCACTTTACTCTTTTTCTCTCTTGCTCCTTACTTGGTAAAATGGTGAACGAATAAAAGGATGGAAAACTAAGTAGAAGAGTAACAAAAATAATTCTCACCCCCTTTTGCTTGCCCTAGCTGGCCAGCACCACTCCATCTTCATCATGAGCTTTGTGTGTGTGTGTGTGTGTGTGTGTGCGCGCGCGCGCGCTTGTTGCTTGTCCAAATAAGGAAAATAAATAGGGTATGGGTGAAGTAGAGTACATGGATAGATAAGTCATTCCCTATTGTTTGTTACCCATACTCCCCCTAAAAAAAAACCTATATAGCTAATTCTTAGGTTTTTTATTAAGTAAACTTAATTAACAAATATTATTCTTAATCATCACATTTTCCCCCTTAAAAGAGGTTTCATCCTCAAAACTTACATATCTGCTTCAAAAAAATAAGGATATTTGTCCTATATCTTATGTTCTGGCTCTCATGTCACCTCTGCGGCTTTGTGATGTTTCCATCGGACTTTGACATAGGGGATTGTTTTAGTCCTTAGTCGACACTCCTACCGTTTGAGCATTTGAATCGGTTCTTCAAGAAAGCCAAGGTCACTTCTGATCTCTATCAGTTCATACTCAATAATGTGGTTAGGATCTGAGACATAGTTCCTCAGATTTGACACATGAAACACCTCATGTATCCCTTACAAAGAAGGAATGAGTGTTATTCTATGTGCCACGGGACATATCCTCTCGATTACCTGGAACGGTCCTATGTATCAGGGATTAAGTTTTCCTCTTTGGCCGAATCGAACACTCTCTTTAAGTGGGGATACCTTAATGAAGACATGATCTCCTTCTTCTAGGGGTCTTCTCTTGAGGTTTGCATAACTCTTATCTGTTGTGGGCTGCTTGAAGTCTTTATCTAATAATCTTGATCTTGTCTGCCACTTCATCAATCAACTCTACCTTAGAGATTCTTTTTTCCCCAACTTCATGCCGGTAAAAAGGTGATCTGTAACGCCATTCATAGAATGCCTCGTACGGTGCCATTCTAATTCCTGCTTAGTAGCTATTATTGTATACAAATTCAATAAGTGGTAAGTAGCGAACCCAACTTCCCTTAAAGTCCAGAGCTCATGCTCGTAACATATCCTCCATTGTTTGGGTGGTTGTCTCAGTATGTCCATCAGTTTGAGGATGGAAAGAAGTGCTAATGTTAAGTTTTCCCCATGGCCTCCTGAAAGCCTCTCCAAAACTTTGACATGAACTTGGAATCATGGTTTGAGATGATACTTAATGATGCGCTATGAATACTAGTTCTGCTAACTTCTCTGAGGTATAGGTGACCTTGACTGCTAGAAAGTGGGTGGATTTAGTTAATCTATCAATGATTACCCACACCGAGTCATGTTGTTTCATTGTTCTTGGTAGACCCATGACAAAGTCCATGCTTATGCGTTCCCACTTCTATTCCAGAATCAGTAAAGGTTGGAGAAGTTATCCTGGTTTTTGGTGCTCAGCCTTTAGACGTTGGCATGTAAGGTATTGGGACACAACTTTAGCCACATCTCTTTTCATTCCACTCCACTAATAATTTTCCCTAAGGTTATGATACATCTTAGTACCATATGGGTGACTAGTATAGACTGAGTGGTGTGCTTCACAAAGCATATCCTTTCTGATTTCTTACATATTAGGTATGCACAAACTCCTTCTGGACCTAAGCACACCGTTAACTAACTCAAAATCTTTTATCCTCTCCTTCTCAACCTTCCTTAATTTTTACCAAATTTGGATCCTGAAATTGAGTGCTTTTTATTTTCTCAACAAGTGGAGAGGTAATTTGTATGGTAGCTATCATGATTGCCATTAAAGGCAGCACCACCTCAATCTGCAAGTACTCCAACTCCTTTAATAACCTCTTATTCAAGGTAAGGAGGCACACTTGACTAAGGGCATCTGCAGCCACATTTGCCTTCCTAAGGTGGTAGTGAATTTTTGAGTCCTAGTCCTTTATCAGCTCTAACCACCATCTTTACCTCATATTCAACTCCTTTTGTGCGAACAAGTATTTAAGGCTCTTATGATCTATGTTTGGTGCCATAAAGGTAGTGCCTCCAGATTTTTAGCACAAACACCACAGCGACTAACTCTAAATCATGTGTCGGCTAGTTTTCTTTGTACGGATTGAGTTGTCATGACGCATAGGTGATGGCTATTTCATTTTGCTTAAGCGCACATCTGAGTCCCTTCTTAAATGCATCACTATAAATGACGAACCCTTCACTGTTATCAAGCATAGCTAGGACAGGTGCAATAACTAGTCTTATTTTCAATCCCTGAAAACTCCTCTCACTTTCGTTAGACTATTCAAATTTGGTGCTTTTTCGAATGAGTCTTATGACTGGTAAAGAAATCTTAGAGAAACCTTCTGTAGTTGCCGATCATTCCTAAAAATCTTCGCACCTCAATTATGTTGGTGGTCCTAGGCAATTCACTATAGCCTCTATTTTCATTGGGTCAACGGAAATACCCTTCTTTAAAATTATATGACCAAGGACATTGGCCTTGTCGAGCCAAAACTCACACTTTTTGAGTTTAACATACAATTGATGCTCCTTAAGAGTTTCCCAGACAATTTTAAGTTGCTTCTCGTGCTCCTTCTCTGTAATGGCCTGACCCTTCTTGAGTCACGAGCAGTTACCAGGAACGACTTTAAGGATCATTGACTGGCTCCACAAATCACCACAAGCCTTTTTGATGTGTTTCGTCATTGCTCCCACGCTGCCTAAAAACTTCCCAGGAGGCTATCCATCTTAAGATTTCTTCATAGTCAGCACGCTTAAGTGTGGAGTTCTTATGAGTGGTCTCCTCGAAAAGAAAGGTGAACCATTGCTGATATAAGTAGTCACTTCAAATCCTATTAAGCTACGTAGGGTGTCACAATCACCCGCACTTGAACCACACAACGTCCTTGTTGTGTCTCACTAACCGACCAGCTTAAAAGTCCTCTTGACCGACAGTCTATCCCAATATCTTTGCCTCGCTAAGTGACTACCAGGGCTCTCCTGTCTACTGACGAAGCTCACGGTTGCGGATCGGCTCTGACACCATCAGTAATAGGGGTGTGCAAAACCGGTTAACCGGTTCATTGGTTAACCGAAAACCGGTTAACCGGAAATTCGGTTAGTGAAAACACCGAACCGTAACCGAACTGAAATTTGCGGTTAACCGATTTCTCGGTTAACCGAATTTTCTGATCGGCCAACATTGGATCCGTAACCGAACCGAAATATTCGGTTAACCGCATTTTCGGATCGGTTAACCAAACTTCCGGTTCAGTTAACGGTTAACCGGAGTACTGAAAAAAAAAAAAACCTGAATTTGGTACACACAACCAGCAGTAGCAACAGGCAACCGCAGAAGCCAGAAAGCAGAAGCAGTCCAACCGTCCAACAGACCAACAGTAGCAAGTAGCAAATACTCAGTTTCAAACAGCAAGAGTCCTAGGGTTGGGGAGAAGGAATTACAGCCTTGAAATGAAAACAACAATATCTATAAGTCCATAAGGACCATAACCAACACAAAATGTCCTGGAGAAAGGGGGTAAAAATACATAGACATCTAAATTATAAACTAGAACACATGATAAACAGAAAGTAGCATCCCACAAGCTCCAACTCATATATCATCTGATGCAACCATTAACTCATCTATCGCCATTGTAGGTTGCTACAATGTCAAGTCATGCAAACCTAGAATTTAAAAAAACAAGTTTAGGACTATACAAATAATAATAAGAGCAACGAAACCAGAAATCCAAACCAGACAGATTGAAACAAAAATCGAACCAAATCAAAACCCAGACAAATCCAACCTAATCGAAACCATACTCATACATAAACAACCTGAAACAAATTGAAACCATACCTATAAAAGTTGAATCGTGTGGCTCGGGCCTGGGAGAAAACTTGAGCAACTCGAACAATCTGCCGCTTGAAAAACTTGAACAACTGGGCACTGGAGTCTGGAAGAAGAAAGGGTCGAAGTCAGTCACAAAGGGTTGAAGAATTGAAGTCTGGAAGAAGAAAGGGCCGAAGGAAAAATTGAAAAAATGGAAGTCTGGAAGAGGGAAGATGAGCCAAACTGCCGAAGAGAAGAGAAGACTGAAGACTGAAGTGAAGAGGGGTCTGGATCTGGAATTCTCGAAAGTAGAAAGCAAGCAAAGCCAAGCTCTAGGGTTTTTTTTAATGCCCACTTTATATACCCATATTAAAAAAAAAAAAATCGATTTTTGGTTAACCACGGTTAACCGCATTTTCTGGACCAACCGAACTGTAACCGAACCGTGAACCGATTTCTTTTCCCGGTTCGATTAACCGAACCGGTTATTTCGAATAATTTACATCGGTTAACCGATTTTTTTGATCGGTTTTTCGGTTTTTCGGATCGGTTCTCGGTTTTGGTTTTTTCTGCACACCCCTAATCAGTAACACCTTGATCCTTCTCGGAGCACAAGCAGTTACCAGGAACGACTTTAAGGATCGTTGATTTGCCCCACAAATCAGCGCAAACTTTTTTGATGCATTTCGTCCTCGCTCACACGTTGCCTAAGAAACTTCTCATGAGGTCACCTATCTGAAGATTTCTCCATAGTAAGCACGTTTAACTGTGGAGTTCTTATGAGTGAGCTCCCTGAAAAGAAAGGTGCATACTTTTGGTGATATAACTAGCCACTTCAAATCCTGTTGAGCCGTTCAAGATGATACATTTTCACTCTTTGTATAGATAAGATGTTGTCAATGAAAACTATGACATACTTGTCCAGATATGACCTAAAAATGCAATTCATAAGGTCCATAAATACTACAGGGGAATTGGTGAGGCTAAAGGTTAATACAAGGAATTCGTAATGATCGTATCGAGTCCTAAATGATGTCCTAGAAACATCTTCCCGCTTGATTTTCAGCTGGTGGTACCTGTCTTCAAGTCAATCTTAGAAAAAACAGCAGAACCTGTAAGTTGGTCGAATGAATGCTCTACTCTTGGAAGATGGTACTTATTGTTGATTGTCACCTTGTTAAGCTCCTGGTAATTGATGCATAGTCGGAGACTACCACACTTTTTCTTCACAAATAATATCGAGGCTCCTATGGTGAAAAACTTAGGCGTATTTGCCCCTTCTCAAGCGTCTCTTGGAGTTGCACCTTGAGTTCAGCCAACTCAACTGGTGCCATTCGATATGGTGCTTTAGAAATCAGTGTAGTTTCAGGTACGAGATCGATTGCAGAATCTATCTCATGATGAGGTGGTTGCTGTGGAACTTCGGCAAACACTTCTGGAAACGCACGAGCAACAGGGATTGAGTCGAGTTTCGGCTCCTCAGGGTTAATCTGTTGGACTGCACACAGGTAGCCTTGGCATCATTTTCTTGGAAACTTGTGCTTGCATCACGAAAATAATTGGAGTTGGCTTTCGCGGTTCGTTGGCTTAAAAAACTAATTTGTCACCATCTAGAGGCTTGATAGGTTCCTTTTAATGGCAATCGACTGATACTTGATGCCTAGCTAACGAATCCATCCCTAGTATGACATTGAAGTCCTTAACTTTCAACCAAATTAGATTAGCAGGAAATTTTCTTTCATTAATTATGATCAGACAGTCTTTAAGCATGACATCAGAGGTGACAGCTAGTCAACTAGAGTAGAAACACACATTTCATAGTCTATTTCCATAGGTACACATGACAACTTAGAAGCCACCTCAAGAGTCACAAAAGAGTGAATGGCTCCCATGTCAAACAAGGCATGAACATAAATATTTTCTAATAACAATGTACCTGAACTCATAGCATTCAAGTCTTCCTCCCTACAGTCATGGCAAAAACTCGAGCTTGATTCTGAGGCTTCTCATCACATCCTCCATAGTTAGATCGTGGTCCCCTAGCTTGGTTCGAAACTGTCAATATTGGTGGGTGAGCTCCTCCTCCTCTATGTTGCTCCTTGAGCTGCTGAACAAATCTTAGGGTATTAGGCGATCATATGCCCTATCTTGCCGCACCCAAAGCACGCTCCAGGGGGAAAGTTACATGTGCCATGGTGGTGCCTTTTGCACTTGTGGGAATAGGGTTTGCTTTGACTCCCTTCGGTATTGTTCTTAAAGGGAAAAGGCTTCTTGTTAAAGCATCCACCCTGGGAGTTTCCCACTCCCATTTTTCACGTACCTTGCATCCGAGCTTTATACTCAACATCTGCTTCTTTGTTCACGATTTCTACCTTCAAACCCCATAGATACATATCCTGAAAACTAGTGAACGTGATAGCTATGAACTTTCGTTTGATGCTATGATCAAGTTCGTGCTCAAATTTATTCACTCGGGCTTGCTCCGTTGCCACTTGAGTTGGAGTGAATCGATAAAGTTCATTGAACTTAGCTGTATACTTCATGACTGGCATGGTTTTTCCTTGCCTAAGATGAAGGAACTCTTGTTCCTTAACCCACTTTACATAATTGGGTAATAATTTTTATCCACTAAGTTCTTGAACTGCTTCCTCATCAGCTGAGGTTGTCCAACTTGGGGTTTAATGGTAGCCCACCAAAAGTTTCATTCCTTCTTGAATCGGTGGGAAGTCAATCGTACCTTAAATTGTGATGGACATTCCATCACCTCAAGCAAGTCCTCAATCTTACAAATCTAATCCTCATAGACTAGAGGATCAAGACCTCCCTCAAACTTGGGCGGCTTTAGTTTCTAAAAAGTTGCATTATATTTCCATCGCAGTTAGTCGTGGAAGGATGACCTGTGGGGGCATATGTTGACAATTAAGTCACCACAATTAATTAGTAATTGTATAATATGGTGGTCTCTTATTAGATATATATATATATATATATATATATATATATATATATATATATATATATATGTATGTATATATATAATTTTAGGTATTATTAATCCTATTACCAACTGAATAACAGATGTCCCATTCCTAATAGTTCAAAATAAGCACATATTGCATGATACTTACAAGTAATCACAACTAATTGCACAACATAACAAACTAAAACGCATTTCACTTAGTACATTTCTTCCAAAATAATTATGGCTTATCAGCCAAGTGTACATGATAATGGATCACATAGTTTATTCACATCATCCTAGATACAAAATTTATGACTTCATGGGTCATCAATTAGCCAAGTAGGTGCTTCTAAGTACTTCCTACCTATAACATTATAATAGTTAGTGCATCTAGTTCCATCAGCATACACAATACACATAGGAGGATGATCATACATGCTTACAAAATGCCCCTATTGGGTACTGCACAAAAGTAAGGAATGGTAAGTAGCTAATCCTCCTCAGAACCATCATCATCTCTAAGGTACTCTCTTGAGTATGCACGACTCTCAGAGTCATCCATCTTGTGGTCTTCATCAGAATCCCAAGAGGCTCAAAGTCTCCCTTAGTGTCATCGTCATCCAACCACTCAGGCTCCCAAGCAGCAAACTCTCTGAGCTCATCATCCTCAAAGTACCCCTCCAAATCATCATATGTAACCTCAGAATAAGAGATTTCATCTAAGGCACAAAACTCTATGCTGGAATCAACAGGATCACACTCTGGATTAGTAAAGTCAGTGTTTAAGGCATTAAATCTGGGGTGGGGTTCCTCTCAACATGTCCCCTAACACCATTGTTCTCCATCAAAGCCTTTAAAAGTACACTAGTTGGTCTTAAGGTATAGTCACGATAACTTCACCAAGCATCAACCATGCACCTAAGCTTAGGCCTAGATCATGTCCACCTCTCACTATGGTATGGTTAATGAAGGATCTTATGTGATTCTTTTCTAGGGTAAAGTAGTCCACATCATCACCAAACCCTAAAAGCACACTATCTTCTATGAAATCCTCTTCTACCAACTTCTTAAGTCAATATCCTCGACATAAGGTACAATTTCCACCAATCTGAGTTTCTCAATCTTACATTTTACACGCGCAAGAAACTGTACCAACTCGAAGAATGTATAAGGGCACCATTCCCCCGCACTTGGAAGTTTAGCCAAAAGTTGGCGATGAAGATCCCGCCATTTTCCATCAATAGGAAGAAGACTCAAGAATACTCAAACCCACTCAGTGCAGGAAGCTCATGATGGTCTTAAATAAAAATGTGCAAAACTGGTTAATTGCAATTTTGGTTAATCGAAAATTCGGTTCAAAAAAATTTTGAACCGTAACCAAACCGAAAATTTTGGTTCAGCCAAAACCCGAACCGTAACTGAGCTGAAAAAATCAGTTAACTAGTTTTTCAGTTCTGTTAACTGATTTTTCGATTCGGCTACTGGTTAATCATTCACAAATAATAAAAATGTATAATTTCTTATCTAAATGTTTCATTTTTTATGTATAAAATTGTTTTATAATTCTTTTCACCAATGATCATCAGAACAATATTTGGTGATCAATTTCTATAAAGAGACAGGCAGCGCCTCAACAAGCTTATCATACTCTTCTCATGAAGTAGCTCATTCTACCTAAATAGCCCCTCTATAACACACACACACACACACACACACACACACACACACATATATATATATAGATAGATAGATACACATACATACATACATACATACATACATACATATAATATATATATATATATATATATTATATATCTATATATATATATATATATATATATATGTATGTATGTGTATGTATATGTATGTGTGTGTTGTGTGTGTGTGTGTGTATATATATATTATATATATATATGTATGTATACACACACACACACACAACACACACACACCACACACACACACACAATTATATATATATATATATATATATATATATATATATATATATATATATAAAACATATATATACATATGTGTGTGTGTGTGTATACACACACACACATATATATATATACACACACACACAACAACAACAACAACAACAGCAACAACAACAACAACAACTCCTCTCAGTGTGGGTCTTGCTTTCGCAGGGTCTGGGGAGATCCAGATGTAAGCAACCTTAACTCTACCAATAATCCTACCCATAGAGAGGCTGATTTCAAGAGACCCACAAAAATAAGATTTTGTGAAAACATTTTATGTGTGTAATATATATATGTGTGTGTGTGGGTGGGTGGGTGGGTGTGTTAGTTATGGAGTTCTTGACATAATGATAATTACAGATGCGATCTGCTATAGAGATGCAATTGTTAAGAAATAGTAAAAGATTTTTGATTTTCATTATATTAAGTGAATTCCTTATTTGAAAAGAAAAAGATATATTACAAATTTTCTTCATGCAGTATTACACAACTCTTCAAATTAATTTTTTAAATTAAGTTCATACTTGCAATTGTCAAAGATTTCTAATTCTTGAATGTTATCACTATTGAAAAAGAAATACTAACAGATTAGTAAATATAGTATAATAAAAAGTAGAATAATAATAGTGACTTCCATTCATTATCATTCGGATGAAAAAGAAAAGGTTTTTTTTTAGGTAAAGAGACCACCAAAAAAGTGACTTTTTCCCCAAACAAAGTTTTAGTAAATAAAATCTTTCATTATTATTGGTGAAGAATTTTTGGTATATTCGGAATATAATAAAAGTGGATTAAATATAATTGTACATTTTGGAAAATAGTTCATTTACAACCCTGATATCAGCAATGTGAAAGAAATGATAAAGATTTTTGAGTTTAGAAATAATGATTGCTTTTCTATTCAAACATAAATATAAATATGAAACATTAGGGATGTCACGGATTCTATATATGCAAGATAATATGTTTATTTGCGTATTATCACAAATAATGCCAAATTGTTTTCAATCGCTAGAGTAGAAGAGTCCAAGTGATCGTCATACCTTTCTATCAGCTGCGTTTGCCGACATTCGACCTTTGTAGGTAAGATTATTCACCATTCACTAAATGTTCTTGTTGTTTCCCTTTATATTTTATGACATGAATCCAAAGAAAATCACGGTGTTACAACAACGCTCTGAAATAATTTAAAATGATACTTAATGATGTTCTTTACTTTGTTGCTTTCATATGTCTAAATAAAACAAAAACATTTTTAATTAAAAACTATTAATTTTATTTAGGAAAATAATGTGACACCAATAGTTTATTATAAAAACACCATTAAGTCTTTATTTATTATACAACAACAACAATAAAAATACATCCCAGTGTAAGTCCCGCTTTCGTAAGGTTTGAGGAATCTAAACGTAGACAACTTTACCTCTACAGATATTCCTCCAGTAGAGAGGACGATTCCAAGAGACTCACAAAAAAAAAAAAAAAGATTTTGTGAAAACATTTTATAGAAGAAACTAAGGATAAGCAACAGGGATGAACTAAGAAATACTATTAAAGTAGGTGACAGTAACTACGTAAAACATAGGTACAACATAGCAGAAAAAAGTACTATACCTTAACAAACAGATGTAGGCATTAGGCAAACAATATCTCTTCACAGATGTGTGTACTATCTGCATACAAACACGACATACGAAAAAAAGCATCACAATCAAACATACCCTATTGCAACCGAACGACACTTGCAAGGTCATATCTCTGGGATCTAACACCTCAATCCTATTCCGCCATTGATTTTTATCCTGAGCCATGTCTTCCATCAACCTGTAACTTTTAAGTTCTCTATAATTACCTCTCTAAGCTCTTCTTTGGTCGTCCCCTACTTCTTCTACCTTCAAGGATGTTAATCCTCTCACATCACCTCACTGGAGCATTCACACTCTTCACATGACCAAATCATCCAAGTCTAGTTTCTCTCAACTTTATTTATTATATATTTCAATTTTTTAAATCAAAATTGACACTAAATGTCAATAATTATTTAATTTTATCAATAAATTAGATGATGTATTGACTACCATAGTCATTAAATTGTTACATAAAAAGTAAGATAGTAGAATTGCATTCAAAACTAAGCTAACTATAATTCTTTTTAATGTATTAAACATTTTTACTTAGGCTCCGTTTGGTCCTTAGAAAATTTGATGGAAAGAAAAGGTGAAGGAAAAAAATGTAGGAAGAAAATGAGTTTTTTTCTCTCATTTGGATCAAGGAAAAAATATAAGAATTTAGATGAGAAATTTGAATGTTGATGAACTATTTAAATCATTTTGATGCCATCTAAATAATACAATGTTGGAGAAGGTTGTGAATTTTTCTCAAACTTTTCTCACAATTTTATGAGGAAAATTTTATCACTTGTTTCTAATAATTTTTCCACCAAAGTTTTCTCCATATTTTTTTCTTTGTGATTTTCTCTAAACCAAACATAAGAAAAAAAGTAACTTTTCTAAATTTTTTTCCTTCCACCAAATTTTTTAAGGTCCAAACAGAGCCTTAGTGTCCCTCATAATTTGCACCCCTACTAGGGCCCTATTCTTTTCTTTGATAAATTCAAATTTATTAACCTCAACCAACTTCAATCTACTTCTACCAATCTCAACCAACTTCACTCATTTACCAATCCATATCTTCTAATGAAAAGAATAGACCCTAGGGGTGTAATGTACTTGAATCGACTCACCGAGTCCTTGGCTTAGTTAAAGCTTGGCTCAAACTTTGGTCAAACCAAGCTCAAGCCAAGCCTGACCAACTTGAAAGTTTATTGAGTTGAGCCCTAGCCTAGCAGGACTCATCTTATGTTAGCTTGGTCTGGCTCAATTTGTTTATTTTTTTCTTTCTTAAGCACTTGTATAGAGAGCATGAAATCACCATTAGGATCAATAAAATAAATTACTATTCTAAACTGTATTGCTTGGAACCAAGAAAAAAAAAATCTAGAATTTAACTTCGATTTTAGCATTGAATTTGGAAACTTAAGCAAAACCAAAGAAAAATAGAAATACGAGGCTGAGGTCAGGTTGAGCGCTAAGCTACACCATGAGCACAGTGCATCCAATTGTAAGCCTAAGCCTAAACTCTGAGCTCTAGTTGCGCTGATTAAGCTGAATCCTGAGACGACAAGTCGGCTCAATTACAACCCCATGCCCTAGCAACTGAAAACATATTTTTAAAAACCTTAGTATTCTAAATATCATATCAATTACTAGATAATAATTTAATGTCGTTTATCCATAGAATTAATACTAGTTACTCATTGCGAACCTTATTTCTCAACAAATTGGGCCAACTTTTTGGGTTAAAGCCCTTATGGGCTTTCCTCCATTGGATCACAACACAGGAAAACAATGTTGAACCCCCGCTGGACCAAGCCTGTGGGTAAGCAGCACGCCCAAATGATGAGCAAACCTTGCCCCAAAACCCAACCCAAAAAAAAAAAAAAAAAAGGGTGGAAAAAAGGGCTGAAAGAAAAAGAAAGAAAGAAAAGAAAAAAGAACGCGGGAAATTAGGCTTCTAAAACTCCCAATTTTCCCGCCAATAATAGCTCCCAATTTCCCATCTTCCCTCCAAACAAAAATCAAACCTTTAACAAAACCCTAACAATTGCATTTCACCACCCACTGAAGAATCCCCAGTCCCCAAATTCCCAAGTCTGTCTCTGCTTCCAGATCGAAACCCCATAGATAGAGAGGGAAGGCTTAAGCCGCCATGAAAGTGAAACCGTTGAAGCTCAAAGAAGCTCATACGTCCAGCGATGGCAGCCCTTCATTCTGCTCAGTTTTGTGGGATAATAAAGGCAATCACATCGTCACTTCTTCATCTTGTGACCCTTCAATTTCTATCTACGAATCGATTCTCCGGTCGACGCCATTGAAGACCCTTCGCCACCACCGTGATGGGGTTACCGCCGTAGCTATTAGCCCTAATTCTACTTGCCTCGCTTCTGGATCTATTGATCGGAGTGTCAAGCTCTACAGATTCCCAAGTGGGTACTTAACTCTCTCTTTCAATTTTTCATCTCTGAATTGGGGTTTTAGATGAATCTTGATTTAGTCTGTTGACATGCGTTCAAAATGTTATCGTCTTCAGCACTTTCTGTGATATAATTGGCACGTGAAATCATCCGTCCTGGATTACTGGTTCAACTTAAGTTCACCTTATGAATTTAACGACCAACTAGTTGCTTGTTCACTACTTGCAGGTGGAGAGTTCCAGAACAACATTACCAGATTCACATTGCCAATCCGCACAATTGCTTTTAACAAATCAGGAAGCATGTTGGCAGCTGCTGGTGATGATGAGGGCATCAAACTCATTAACACCATTGATGCTACAATTGCAAGAGTTCTCAAAGGGCATAAAGGACCAATCACTAGCTTAGCTTTTGATCCGATTAATGAATACTTGGCATCCGTTGATTCCAGGGGAACGGTTATATACTGGGAACTTCAATCTGGAAATGTGCTGCACACCCTCAAAGGAGTGGCTCCTGATACTAGTTCAGACATGTCTATTGCTAATATAATTAGCTGGAGCCCAGATGGTGAGGTATTGGCTGTTCCAGGTTTGAAAACCGATGTAGTGATGTATGATAGGGATACGGCTGAAAAGCTGTTTTCCTTGAGAGGTGATCACACGAAACCTACTTGTTTCTTGTCATGGTCACCCAATGGAAAGTACTTGGCGACATCTGGTTTAGACAAACAAGTATTGATATGGGATTTTGAACAGAGGCAGGACATCGATAGGCAAAAGTTTGACGAAAGGATCTGTTGTATGTCATGGAAACCAACTGGTAATGCATTGGCTGTGATTGATGTCAAGGGAAAATATGGTGTTTGGGAGTCAATAATTCCTCCTTCCATGAAGTCTCCAACTGAAGATGTTCCTAGCTCACTGTCTAAGAATAGCAACGGCCTTCTTTTGTTTGATGAGGAGGACCACGAGCCCAGTGCATCTGGTAGTTTAAGTGATTTGGGTGAAGATAGCCTAGCTGAAGCGAATCCTCCAACCAGCAGGAAAAGACTACGGAAATCATCCTTGTTGGATGATTATTCAGAAGAAGACATCAGGGAAGAGTTAGATATCCCACCTAGGTTTGAATCTTTTAAAAAGCCTACTCGGACTCCCAAGGAATGCTTAGATGATGGGGCTGGGAAGGCAAAAATACCAACTATTTACACTGGGTCAAAAATGCAGGAACCGTTCCAGCCAGGTTCAACTCCTGTCCAGACTGGCACAAAATGCTTTTTGTGCTACAATATGCTTGGAAGCATTACCACCATGCAACAAGATGGATACTCACACATAGAGGTCTACATCTCTTAGCTATAGCTTTCATTCTTGTCTCTTTTGCCTGCGTTAGTTAACTAAAAGGACATTTGTGCCATCTTTACTTTGCTTTTGTGACCCAGTCCATGTACTGCAGCGTGCACTCACAAAAATGTTTTTCATTTGCAGATAGATTTTCATGACACTAGCCAAGGCCCAAGAGTTCCAGCAATGACTGATTACTTTGGGTTTACAATGGCATCTCTGAATGAGAATGGAAGTGCTCTTGCCAATCCAAGGAAAGGCGAGAAGAACTTGAGCACCCTCATGTATCGTCCATTTAGCAGCTGGGCAAACAATAGTGAGGTTAGTTCATTGTTTCCTCAATGTATCTAAACATGCTAGCATGTATTGTGGGTTGTGATGAGTGTTCTGCAACTACTGAGTTCTTCTGATCTTTATATTTGATAAAACTCAGTGGTCCATGAGGTTTGAAGATGAAGAAGTGAGAGCTGTGGCACTTGGCATAGGATGGGTGGCGGCTGCCACAAGTGCTCATTTTCTCCGCATCTTTACTGAGGGTGGTTTGCAGGTGGGTACACAATATTGATTAAGATTGTACATTTCCATGATTCTCCTCAGCCAGCATGATCTAGTGAAAACTGGTCATAAATGATATCTTAGCCGCATAATGTAGATGTTCCAGATGTAAGTAGAAAAAGCAGCCTAAGTTCTACAAGAGAAATACACTGTGCTCTGAAAATTCTAGGCTTCTTTGCAGTACTTGCCCGTGTAAATATCACAGACAAGCATGCCACTGCTGTTTTGAACTCAATATATTAATTTGGTGCTCTGTGTGGTTTGAGATCAATATTGTTAGTGTTTAAGAGTCTGATATGGGTTTGCTGATCCTGTAGAACTGATTAACTCTTCTGCTTTCAATTTTTGTTAAGGTTAGCCTTGATATTGGAGGATTAAAGTTTACTGACCCATCCTTTTGCTTAATTTGGACTGCAAATTGCTGCAGAGATATATTATCTCCCTTGATGGACCAGTGGTGACTGCAGCAGGCTTTAAGGATGAACTTGCCATTGTTATTCATTCTTCCCAGCCCCTTCATTCCGATGATCAGGTATTGACCCTCAATCAATCCGGTGATATCTACCCATCCTGTTTTCTGCTCCATACAAAGTCAGTGCTTCATTAGCATCTTAATTAGCACTAGTCTACAAGACAGCATCACTTGTAAACATGAATTCGATCCTTTCGGCTGCATACTGCCCATCCCAAATAGATCACTTGTTAAAAGGAGGAGGCAATTTAATATCATCAGAATTGGTAAGTAACTCTTCTCTGATAATTCAAGCTATTTCAGATGTTAGAGTTTAGAGTGTTCAACATCAGCAATGGAACCCAACCAGTTAGAGGACGTCTGCCATTGTCCCCAGGTTCATCTCTGACATGGTTTGGGTTCAGCGAGGAAGGCCAACTAGCTTCCTATGATTCGAAGGTAAATCATTGGGGCTTAAAGTTCTTTAGCAATGGTGTGGCCATTCTGCTGGTTTGGCTTTAAATCTCAATATCATATCTGCAGGGTGTGCTGAGAGTGTACACGGAGCAGTTTGGTGGAAGTTGGCTTCCTTTGTTCAGGTTTTAACATTCTTCCAATTAATAATATTCTTCTATTTTGTTAAAGGTTCATTGAGATTGCCTATTTAATTAATATTCATTAACCATACATATTCTGACTGGGCAGTGCCAGCAAAATAAAGAAACCAAATGAAAACTATTGGGTGGTTGGTTTAAACTCTGAGAAGGTGTTCTGTATCATATGCAAAACCCCTGATATGTATCCAAAGGTAAAGCTGAAATAACTTGAATGAATCTTTAGATCTTTCTTCTGTCCTACCGTTGTGAATACCTTAAAAGGTTTTCTGTCTTCTTTCAGGTGTCGTCGAAACCAGTTCTCTCACTTCTTGATCTATCATTTCCACTTGCGTCCTCTGATCTTGGATCAGATGTTCTAGAAAATGAATTCATCATGAGAAACATGCAACTGTCACAGGTTTGCCGCCTCTTTCTTTATCTATCGTTTTCAATTTTCCTTTGGCACACCATGATTATTGATTAGACACTTGACATTTTTCTCCCCTCTTCCAGATTCAGAAGAGAATTGATGAAGCAGAAATTGCTGGCCTGGATGCAACTGCCCTTGATGATGTGGCATTCACTACAGAAGCCGCGCTTGATAGGTGCATCTTGAGGCTTATTGCATCTTGCTGCAATGGTATGATAATTACTTGTAGTTGTATAGATACTCAATAAGACTGCCTATAAAGACACGAGTTTTTCACATTGGCATTGTTTTTGTTTCAGGCGATAAACTCGTACGGGCTACTGAACTTGTTAAGCTCCTATCTCTGGAAAAATCAGTGAAGGGTGCCATCAAACTTGTCACAACTTTGAAGCTTCCTAATTTGGCAGAAAGGTTCAATAGCATCTTGGAGGTAAGCTCCACAGATTTTTACTTGTTCGTCATGTACTTGCAGCTTGTATTGCCTATACTCGTCATTTCACCTTGAATATGTAAGATACTTAGACATCCAAAAGTGGCTATGAGCTTTTGAAATATCTTTAGTCCAAAAACATGCAGAGTTTCAGAAAATGGGTGCATATCTAACCTGTTTTGCTCGTAGGATCGGTTACTCAATGAAGCAACCAAGAACATGGGGCTCCCACAGCCTAACTTGCACCTGGGTACATTGAAAACAACAGATGCAGTCAACAAGGACTTCATTTCTCCTGATTCCTCGATAGATAAGTCTGCAAGCAGAAACAATGTGGTGAAAAAGAATTTAAGTTCAAACCCGGGCAATGAACCATCAGAACCCAACACTCCTCTGCCTACGCCAAAGCTAACAGCGCCTTTGTTCCCTAAAAAAGCAAAAACCCAAGAAGGAAGCAACATTACACGCGAAGCAATGGGGTTGAACAGATCAAGTGCTTCAGACAATGCACAGAGCAGTACTGAACCCAAAAAGCTTGCATTTGCTAACGGTGCCATGAAGAAAGAAAAGATTACACAGTCTGTAGAAAAAGTGCAATTTCCTGGTGCATCAAATCCATTCGCTAAGCCTTCGAGTGACCCAGATGTGAGACCGAAAAACCCATTTGCCAAGTCATCGAATCCTCAGGAGAAATCCTCTCTACTTGATTCCATTAAGAAGATGAAAGCACTCAGCTAGGAAAGTAAACAGTAATCATAAAATATCACAAATGCTGTCTCTATTTTCCTTTTTTAGTTTTCTTACCTTTTTGAGGTGACATTGTACATAAGGTAATTCTTGAATTGCCTAATTTCTGATCCAGCATTTGGTTAGTAGCATATGATCTCAAGTTTCACATAATTGTGCCTTAGCTAATGTGTTAATTGATTATGATAGAACAACTAACAATAATTATTCTGCCTGGGCCTTGATTTATTATTGCTAAACCATCATTAGTAATGGGTAATCTTAAGCATCCCACATCTTATTGTCCTCATACTAGTCATGCCCTTTTGTTTTAAAATTTGAATGCAATTCTTGATTGCAATTTAATTCCAACTATAAATTTTTGTATTCGGAGAGCATGATGATGCGACATATTGAGTATGAAATAACTTATTAATTGGAGGCGATTTCATTACACAACATTACGTTGATTAGGACCTTTAATCTTCCACCTATTAACTCTACTTCATACTGATTTGCCCCATAATTCAATTGGATTTTGGCTGAAAATTTTGTGATACTGGCGGCCACAAAAGTAAACCCTCGGGGGTTGGGAAAGGATACATCAACAATATTTTCCACACGATTGCTGTACGATTTTTGGTATAACTATGCGGTGAGGTCAGCAGGATAACATAAAATCTAAAGTTGTTTGTTTTGTAAATTTGATAATCTATGAGTCTACGACCGACAAAGTCTCCAAAAAAAAAAAAAAAAAAAATATTGGAATTATGAATAAAACTATGATTGCTACCTAGTTCTTTTCGTTCGTAAATTTCAATTTCTCAACATCAACAAACTTCAATTTACTTCAATCCACTCCACCAAATTCAATTAAAAAAATACATACTTTAACGCACATCAACTAATTTCAACCCACTTTAACCCACTTTTTACTATTTTAACTAACTTCTATCTATCATATAAAAAAATTCAACTCACTTCAATACACTTCAACCTAGTTTAACCCACTTCAATAAAAAAATACCCAGTTCAACCTACTTCAATCCACTTCTACTAATATTAACTAACTTTACCTATTTACCAAGCCATATTTCCCAACGAAAAGAAAATGCCCTAAATATCCATCACAGAATTGGACAATACCATGGTTTTGCATATGTTTGCTCGTAGCAGAAAAAAATAATCCCAAAAAATGACTTCATTTTTCTAAATTAGATAATATTCATGATCACTCATGCATATTGCATCATTGGAGAAGTTTATTGGGGCGGTGGATTCATTGGTGAAGTCCTAAAATGCAACAATGGAAGACGAACCCTCTCCCTCCCCCCCAACCCCCCCCCCCCCCCAAAAAAAAAAGAAAAAAGAGAGAATCGTGAAGTAAATGATATGTTTGCTCACCCAAACAAAGAAAGTTTTGTAATGAAGATGCCAATCTTGTATAACGTGATACAATAAATAGCTATTATTCTTTCACCCCGTACCATGCATGGACTTGTTTTTGAGTTTTTAATATTAAATCATTTACTACCTCATGTGATATATAGAAAAATTTCAAGGTTTGTTTTAATTTAAAAAAAAGTTGTTTTCAAATCTAAATATATTGATTAGGTGGTATAAATTAAAAGAAATCATTCCATTGAGATTTTCTATATATTAAATAGATTATGATAAACTCACAAATCATAAATATTATGACTAATTTTTTTTTTGGGGGGGGGGGGGGAGGAAAATGTTTCACACTGAAGTCCTAATTTTTGATGCAAAATCAAATGCCAAAATACTATAACAATGACTACGAAGTACCGCCCACTATCATGATAGAAAATATTCTATAATACATATTTAAATATTAAGGAGAATCAATACATTATATAATGGACTGGCCCGTGCATATTTACATTAACAATATTAATGCAATAACAAATTAATATAATAGTATTGATAAACTTGCTCATGCACACAGGAGCAATGATTTTAACTTAATGCCGAGTCAAGTATATATAAGTTCTTAGATTTTCACGTTAGTCGCTATATATTAAATCTGATGATCTATTCACTTTTTTTTGGGTAAATTTTCTAATGGAGAGCTGCCATATAAACCTACGAATTTTTTATTTGTAATTATGAGATAAATATTTCAAGGCCAATCTTAGTGATATTATCTTTTTGGATAAATCTTCATGATATTGTGTTTCTAGATATTACTTATTAGTTATGGCATTTAAAAAATAGGTTTTTAATTATTTTAAAACTATTAATTAATTATTCTAAAAATTTGAGAGAACGACATGTGTTGAAACAATAGGACGGTTTGCCTTGTTTGATATATATATATATATATATATATATAAATATATATATATATATATATATATATATATATATATATATATATATATATATATAAAATATGAATTTAAATGTATGCCAATAGTAAGATTTAGTAAAGTTCAGAAGTGTAGACAAAAGCTTGGTAGAAAAATAGCATATCCATGTCGAGTTGTCTGTATCTTTAATCTCTAACATAAGAAAATATGGTAAAATATTTTGATTTGACTGTGAAAAAAAAAAATGAACATAATTTTTTTTAATCACTGCTAAAATAAAATCTCTTTCATCCATTTTAAAAAGAAAAACTCAACTTAAAAAAAACTAGTGCCAAACCCATGCTTCGCATGGATTGATATAGTTTTCTACCTTAATAAATTTCTATCTAATGTGTCAGTATATATGTAATAAATATATTATCTGGCAAAACCTTTTTTTTCATCCATCAAAATAAATTAACTATTTTAATAGATAATAGTCCAAAAACCCAATATAATTTTAAGTCAACAATTGAAGTATATAAAGTTAATATAACCACTAATGCACATTTGCTCACAAATTGTGAAATACAACTTGTAGATTCCATCATTGCATTAGCCTATCACTCCCTGAGTATAAATACACCACCTTTTAAAAGGAAAAAAAGTTGTTACAATTAATTAAGGTTAACATAATGAAATTAATCCACACATAGTAAGTTAAATGAAGAAGTTCTAGTTACAAATATGCATTCATTATAAAAGTGTAATTTAAAGAAATTACAATATTATTAATTAAATATACTTCCCTATAGAAATATAAAAAGTATCAAAGCGTTAAGAAAAATTGGAGAGTAGAAAGACATTTCATATATGCTTAATTAATATTATGACTACAACTAAAACCTAATTTTTTTTAGTTAAGTTGGTGAATTAAAATATTTGTAAAATATATATGTTAATGAAACTATAGTAAAGTAATTTTAATGTAAATCGTAATTTTTTTTAAAAAAATTGTCTAATATTATTCATCTATTAATTTACAATTATACTTATTATATTAAAATTATGAATATAAAATTTACACATATTTTTAGAAGATGCTAACATTTAATTTTGAAAAAAAGAAGAAATGAAACATAAAATTGAAAACTTAGTCCCAATACAAAGTGAAATCTATAAATTGAATGCCTACATTAATGTGATCTAATTACTCTTATTAATACATCTTAATTAATATCTAAAATTAATAATTTAAAAAATAAAAAAATAATATTTACATTCAATGAATAATCACTAAATATTTAATTAAGATATGATTACTTAATTTTAAATATAGTTATATAGATTCAAGGCTTACGTTTCAAATGAATTTCCTACCATTCTTCAACCGAAGAAAACACCAGAGGAAACGGGCACCCTCCAACTGCTAATCAAAAACCGAAAACAAAAAAATAATGGGCAGGGGCAATTCCGTAAATTCGAGGATCCCCACAACAGTAACGCGTACTCCTTGGGTATATAAAAACCTGCAAATTCTCGTCTGCTATTTGTTCTCCTCCACTCTCTCTCTCTCTCTCCCTCCCTCCCCCCCCCCCCCTTCCTTGGGAGATCCATCAATGGCGGAGGTTTCCTTCCTCCATTTTCCCGAAGAAGAACATGACTGTGCGGTCATAGATGAAATTGTCACCCTTGATTCCTTCCCCTTTTGGTCCCACATCTGGGGCCCCGACTCCGACCCGGTTCCATCCCGCCGTCGCCGCCACCGAGCCCATCACCACTCCTCCTCCATTGCTTCCATAGATGACATATTCGGAGTTGATCATTCGGACCGGGTTCCGGGCTTTTTTGGGTTGGATTCCGCAGATCGCGAGAACCAGGTAAATTTCGTGATAGACTTGTTTCATCAACGGGTTGAGCAATCTCATTTGATGGACAGTGAGGAATTCATGTCAGAACTTGTTGATGATTCCTCGTTTAGGGTAATTGAGGGAAATCGTGAGATGGGTGTTAATTGTTTGGACATAGATTTACAGTTAGGATTAGGGCTAGAACGTGGGGTTGAATTGGATGAGGATGAGAGTGAGGATGACGAGGTCGGTAATTGTGATGGCTTAGGCTTTGTTGTGTCTGATTGTGGGGATGAATTCTTTATTGCTAGGAGAGAGAGTGCTGATGGTAATCCTGGTAGTTCGTCGAGTTTAGGTGGCTTAAGGGTGGTTAGGATTGAGTCTGATTCAGAGGAGGATGACGGGAATGAGTTGTTGGGGATTGATGTGCATTCAGAGGAGGAAGATTATGGGGTTGATAATGTGAATTACGATGATGTGAATATCCCTCTTTGTTGGGACTCGTTGCAGTTGGAAGATAATGGGGAGGCCAACAATGAATTTGAGTGGGAGGAGGTTGATGGCAGGGTTGATGAAAGGGAGGTCTTGAGTTTTGTGGCTGATCCTGTTGAGGAGGAATCGATATCGGTTTTGCCCATATCAGGGCCTGGTGAAGAAGAGGGTGGAGATAGAGGTAGAGGGTTGGGGAATCTGGAGTGGGAGGTGCTCCTTAATGTCAACAATCTGGACAGGAGTCCTGATATGGAGAATGATGCGGGGCCTTATTTTGGGGATAATGATGATTATGTTTACACAGCGGAATATGAAATGATGTTTGGCCAATTCACAGATGCTGAGAACACGGTCTTGGGCCGCCCCCCAGCTTCGAAGTTAGTTGTTGAGAAGCTCCCTTGTGTGGTTATGACGGAGGGGGATGTGCTGAATGAAAGAGCACTATGTGCTGTTTGCAAGGATCAGATTGAGGCTGGGAAGAAGGCCAAGGAGTTGCCTTGTTCCCATCGATACCATGCTGATTGTATTTTACCATGGCTGGGTATTCGGAATACTTGTCCTGTATGTCGTTATGAATTGCCTACCGATGACCCTGATTATGAGCAGAGGAGGGTTGGAAGAGCAGCTCGTGCCCCATGATGTATGTCCGGGAAAAAAAAAAGGTCCGAAAGAACTCAAGTTTTCCTGAAGTTACAGGTTTTGTGCCATGGAGATAAATTGTTTTTGTGTGAAGAGTGAGTTGATTTGATAATCATAGTAGGGAAACGGATTTGTGTATGTTCTGTCGAAAAGAGTTTGTGACAGTAGATTGTAATGTCCAAATTTTCTTTATTACTACATATTTGAATCGATTGTATGGACACAATGATATCTTTCATGCCTCATGCATTAATTAATACAAAATGAGCTATGGAACACATCAACGTTGGAAGTGGTTCTTTTGTTGCTCAAAAGTGTTCTGATTGAAAATTGTGAATGATCATGAGGGCCTGCTTGCTGATTTTTGACATTTTGTATGCCTATGGGATGTATTCTTTGTATAGATTTTGAACTGCTGTAGCTGCTTTTCCCCTGACAATTCATCTGATAGAGTTATAGGGAAGTTTTGAGGTTTGATTTGTGAATTGTGGTTTATTGGAAATGTGACCTTGGTCACAGCCTGGATTGCATTTCAAAAGTCTGTTTCCTGCATTTCACCCTAGAAAACAATTGCAATTTGGCCTTAGAAGTATTGCATTAGGGCAGTGGTTGGCATGTCTCTCTGTAAACTGTCTGATATGGACACATTCAGTCATTCTTAGACTTTGACAGATAAGACGCCTTCTTGTTGTCTTTCTTTTATGTCGGTTTCATTTCCTTTTATTTAGTTCCCTTTTTATTTGAGAGGGATTGAGGGGAGAGGGCCTTTACAGGGGTTTCTTCGAACAAAGGCACAAATGAACCATAGACCTTTTTTTGGAGGGGGGGGGGGCGCTTGGTTATATAAGCAGGAGTGTTAATAGATTCAAACCGGGACCGAACAAGAGCTGACCAGACCGAGGCGTGGGAGATTCAGGGAATTCACGGTTGTCGCTCAGATGAGTTGACAGTTGATGGTGTAATCCCGTATTTATATGCATATAAAGCAAAATTTAATTGAAGATGGGACTTTTGGAGCTTTATTTAGTTGAAAATGAATGATAGCAAAGCATTTCTTCAATGTGTCATTGAAATTGGTTTTTGCAAGTCATTGTCTGAGTGGGGTTTATTTTCGGGGATGACTTGAAAACGTCTTCAAGCTTTTGGAAAAGTAAGCAGCAAACGCATAATAATCAGATGTCAAAAAACAAGTGGCAGCGTGAGGCAAAATGTAATAACAAAAATTGGCTGTCATTGAAAAAGATGGCATCGTTTCTTTTGAGGATTTTGTACTCATCACTCCTCGTTACTTGTCACTTTTATCAGCTGATTGAATTTACTGCTGGTGCAAGGTCGTTCAGCCTGTAAGGGGTGCATTCTCAAGCAACATCTCTCTCTATCTCACTCTCGGTTGTAACATTGGGAGTTTTTAAGGAAATTTTGCGCGGGCCTCTTCTTTTGTTGATAAATATGACTTAGTAAATGAATAAAATTGAAAAAAATTTAGATAGTTGGTAAAGTTGGGAAGAAATTGTATTTTTTTGGGAATGATCGGTAAGAATAGGTTAAAGTTGATAAAGATTGGAAGAAGTTGGTAAGAGTTAGTAAGAATTGATAAAAGTTGGAATATACTGGTAATGGAAGGGGTTGGAAATTTTTTTCAGTTTAATGTTTGTCATAATATCTGACAATTAAAAAAGTAACTAAAATTTGTAACATTTCTATATTATATTTTTTAAAAAACAATTTCACAATTGTTATTGTAAATAGAGTTGGGAAAGTCTGACTTCACACGATGACCCAACCCAAAGTTTTTGAGAGTGACACGAACCGAACCGATTTCGACACGATTTGACCGTTTAGCTTTAAAACCTGTTATTTTTCAATTTTGAGCAAATCTAAGATATTTTTAATGCCGATACAAAATTGTCCGTTTATTAAATAGGTCGATCCGACCGGACTCGTTCCCTAGCTCTAGCTTTTATGACATTTTTTTATACAATCATTTGGGGGATTTTTTCTTATATGTATAATTTTTATATATTTGAAACATGTAGAAATGTATATATTTTTTTATTGATTTTATATTTGGACTAGTTTAATGTAACATAGAAATATGTGCTTCAATTTAGCATGATGTAATTGTTAATAAGTGTTAAAATGGTAATTTTGATAAAAAGGGACTGCCTAATCATTTCTATAACTATATAAATATCATTATCATTACGAGCAAATGCCATTATCACATTCACATTTATAAATAATACAAAAACATATACGAATTATAATTATTTTGTTCAACCAAAATATAGAATTTGAGCTATGCACCCATTTAATACACCAACCCAAACGTAACCAATGAGTATTTTTGTGGTTGAAAAAATAATTAATTTTCATATAACAATTTACGCATTGTGAAAATTTTGAATGAGATTGATATAAGTTAAAAAAACATTGGTAAGAGTTAAGAAAGATTGGTAAGAGTTGGAAATGATTGAGATTTTTTTGGGCCTGTTCTTTTCAACTTATTACATGTAACTAATTGACGATAAGTGCTGATCAGTGTTGATCTCCACTAATGAGTGCTGATTAGTACTGATCATGACCATATTTGTGAGGACGAAATATAATTAAAAGCTGACAAGTGTTGATCAGTGCTGATCAGCACTGATTGGTGCTCATGAGTATAATAAAGTAATAAGTTATGATCACTGCTGATCGGTGCTAAATGTTGATGATAAGTACTTGTGCTAGTTGAAAAGAATAGACCATTTGGAAGGATTAGAAAGAAATTATAGAAGTTGATCAAGTTGGCAAAGATTGGTAAAAGGCTAACGTACGTACAGAGCAACCAACATTTATATGGTACACCCAGTCAATTGACCCGCTAAGATGGCGCAAGTTAGACCACATGAACCTTATTTTTTTGGAAATGGAGACCATTGAAAATAGGATGTGGGTTTTGAAAAATAAAAAATTACCATTTTTGATAACCCAGGTCTGTAGACCCGAGACTCCCTTATAATTTGTAAAGAACAGGACTTTTCTATTTATAGGTGAGATGTACACTAAATCACCCAAAAGCACAGGATGAGAAAGATCACATAGCTACTTTTATCTTTCACTCACTTTCTCATCTGGAAATGAGGAGTATCTTAGCGGAAGTTGTTACATCAGCTTAACACTTAAAACATGAATTCTAGCTCCGAAGGAAATGTGCCTCTCCAATGCCTACTGCCTAATCAAATTGATAGGGTCATGTAGGAACAAGGTTCAAGTCTTTTGGACAGTCTTTTATAGTAACTTTCAAAACATTTATTATTTATATTGGCAGATGTTTATAAAATTTTAATTATTTTTCCTATGTAATTTCTATAAAATTAAGAAAAGATTTTGCTTACATGCAAGGAAAAGTAAAGTGACGTTCCATGTCTCAAAATACATAATTTTTAGGATAGTGCTTGTCATTTCGGTGCACCAAAAATTATAGCCATTATACATTCTGCTCAGATGCATTTTCCCTTATCTATTTTTGTTCATTCATTTTAGAAACATGGGTCCAATTTGGATCCCGCAGCTCGGCAACACATTCTAGGGGTGGATTTGCGCAGAGGAGGGGTGAGGGAATGAGAACCCTTTTAAATTGTGCCATGGTGAGTAGGAGTGGATAATAAATTGAGTCGAATTATATTATGATGGGTCTATTTATAAAATGGGTTAAGTTTGGTCACGACCAACTCACTAATAATTTGGGTTGGGTTGGGTTTTTTATGCAAATAAATGGATCGGTGGGCAACCTGTTTTCAGCCTGTTTTAAAATGAAACAAATTTGTACAAAAAAAACTATGTATAATACTTATTGTTATGTATAGAGCGTTGGTAATGAACTTGACTAATTGTAGTACGTAAATTAGTGCAACAAGTAGGTTAAAAAAGTAACGGGTTTCTAAACGGGTCGTTCATGGGCCGAGTCGGTCTAAATCCAAATCCCAATCCAATGCCCAAAAATTCAGCTACCAGGTAGGTGGGAGAGATTTAATGTAACAGTCTTACCCCTGAATTGCAAAATTATAGATAGACTGATTTCGATTGACCATAGATTTAAAAGTCGTAGGCTACCTACTACTCCTCAGAAACCGAGCAGAGGAAGTTTAGAGAGACATTTTGCTTTAGTATATACAATCCAAGCTGAAAAAGTAGTCCACTTGCTTGACCCGAAGGGAAACCAACCCGTTGCTCACCCCCCAAATTGGAGAGATTTGAACTCTACCTTTTGTTAGGGAAATTTCTTATATACTCCTGGAGCACATGTTCTCGTTATCAACGTATATATATTTTTCACGCGTGTATTTATCATATATTATTTTTTAATATATACATACTAATGTGACTCTTATGAGTATGCGCTCTCAGGAATATGATATACTTATAGTTTCTTTAGAGTATATGCAATGGTGAGTCAAATTTTTGGCTCGCAAATGGGGACCTACTTCCTCCACATCATCTCATGAGTCAATTTTTTTGGCTTTCAAGTTTTTATCTCCACAATGTAAGATTCACAATTTGGCTCACGATATTAAAATAACACATATTGAGTCCGCCACCAAACATGTTTAATTATTTTTACTCTTCTATTTTGTTGTTGTTGTTGTTGTTGTAGTAGTAGTAGTAGTAGTAGTAGTAGTAGTAGTAGTAGTATTATTATTATTATTATTATTATTATTATTATTTATGTGAATAAATTGCAAAAAATAATTTATAAATTTTTTAAAAATTAAAAAATTAATTTATATTAACAAAATTAGAAAACAATATCATTTATATAAGAATAAAAATATCATTAGCCCCTCTTTTCCCTTTGCCCCAGAAAATAATGAGTACAATACTCTTTTTATTATTCCCCATCTGTTTTTCGTCCTCCAACTCCATCTTCTGCCTCTTCCTTCTTCTTTCTCCCTCATCCTCTTCTACTTGCCAGCCTCATCCATTTGTACTTCTCTTCCAACTCTAGATTTTCTTCAACCAAAAAAACACAACTCAAGATCACTTAAAACAGAAGGTTGGCCCATATCTTTTGTTTTGTATAGCTTTTCATGCAAGACATTATCATTTTTCTTTTTTTCCCCCCCTAAAATGCAATACATTAATAGGTGATTAAGAAAAAGGCAATACATCAATAATCCCATAAGGGACTAACACTTATGTTTCTAGCACATCCAGTTAGACAATATGTCCTCCTAATATTATGTCTCAAGACTTCCCTAATTATATAGGAAGCAAAACAACATAAAAGCTATTTTACAACTGTAAGTACAAAGTGCAGTCTTTATGGAAACTAATATAGGTCATTCAAACTCTGCACAAGAAGTATTTTCCACCGCCCGTGTTGAACTGTTAGGGCGAAAGTTTTCCCCAGGGTTGAATTGTTAATTCGCAATTTCAAAACACATGTCGAACTGTTTTCTCTACTGGTCACACAAATAACAAAATGATTGCTCCCCTAATTAAATTCGAATGCTCCAATAATATCCCAAAGGCAATCTATCATGAAAGGATTCCAAAATATAACTTCTCATCATCACTGAATTTTCAAACTGCAAACTATATATCTTCCATGATTTTCCAAACTTCGAATTATGCAAGTCACCATCGATACTTGAGAGAAAAGAAAATATTTCCTAGGCCTATACATCGAACAATTTTGTCCACCAAAAGTTATCTTCATTAACGCTGGAACAAAGGAGCATAGACCGTTCCAAATCTAGAGAACAAAACTGACTCGATTTCAATCCAAACCTGGATTTCAAAAATATCTTGGCTCAAAGAATGAATCTTGACTTGAATCAAAACAAACTGAGAAAAACCTTGCCCCAAACTAAACCAAATTAGGGCATGTTCTTTTCGACGTATGATAAATATCTATTAGTATTCATTGTTGAAATATGTTGAATCATATTGAAACATGCTGAATGATTGAAGAAATTATAACTATGTATGTTCAATCAGCCGCTTAATAGAGCTAAATTGTACTGAATGATGCTGAATTGTGTTGAACTTACTGAATAGTGATGATAAGTACCTATGATGAGTTGCGCAAAAAACCCTTGATGTGTTGTACGTCTTTTTTAAGAGGGGAAAAGAAGTTACAAACTCACACATGGATCTGCCAATGCGTTTGCTTTGTGCTTTAGTTTAACACCCTTGTGAATCACGAGCACACACGTGTGGTATACAATATTTTGAATGACTGGGAACAATTATCACCCAAAATTACTACTACCTCAGAAGCTTAAACATTCCACATCAAGAACAAATAACTTTTACAATCACATGCTCTCGAAATAATCGGATCAAAGTCACTTCAGTTTATGAATTTTGTAATGCAGACTTCAAAAGAGCCTAAGAAAAATGTCTATAATTAACGTCAGCGTACATAATGCTATTATTAAAACCAAGTCCAGAGAAAATTAAAAATTTTCTAATATGATGCATATATTTTATTCGAAATCAAGAATTACAATGAGCACCGTTACTAAGGGTAACGTTAATCGATGTCATTTTCTCGAATCGATAGTGGTATTAGACTCTACCTGATTCGCAAACTTCTTGCTTTCCTTCCTATTGAGTAGTTCACAACATACACGCTAAATGTGTGTATTGCTCCTGTTGAATAAGTAATTATGACACAAATTCGCAAAAATAACATGTTGCAGTTAATGCAATCCTTATAAGATCTTGACAAATTGAAAGGGCAAACACCATCATTTCCTTAGTGCTAATGACAAAGCAGAAAAGGACCATAAGCTAAGTCACAATCCAAGAGTGAAAAACAATGTTGTTTTTGCATAAATAGAATTGAAGATGCAAAAACAATGCCTACATTTAGGATGTTTTCCCCCTCTTGTTATTCTTGAAGCATAAAATATGTCACATAAATTATAAAATCATTGCAATTTCAAAGTTCCTTAACTTGCTTTATACATCATATTCCATCTACAATAGAAGAGGAAAATATGTTCGCTTTTGAAGAGTTGAATTATTTTTTATTGTTGGTTTTGTTTAGTTTTCTCATAATGGTGGTTCCTACAACTAACATTTTGAGAAATTTCAAATGTATATATTATGCTTTTAGGATGAAGTTATATTACCATTTAAGTATTTCTGCTAATAGAAAAGAGAATTTTCCCAATGTTTTCTCACTTGTATACTATATATAATGTAATAAGAAATCTCAAACGAAAATGCAAAATTTAATTAGTGTTTATTTAGGTTCCATTTGGACCTTGGAAAATTTGGTGGAAAGAAAAAAAATTAAAAAAGTTACTTTTTTTCTTGTGTTTGGTTTAGAGAAAATCACAAAGAAAAAAATATGAAGGAAAGTTAGGTGGAAAAATTATTAGAAACAAGTGATAAAATTTTCCTCATAAAATTGTGAGGAAAGTTTGAGAAAAATTCCCAACCTCCTCCATTCTTGCATTGCTTATATGACATCAATGTGATTCAAGTAATTGATCAACATTCAAATTTCTCATTCAAACTAGTGTGCATTCCATGCTTCGCATGGACATGTGTGAAAATTTTATGATCATATTATTTTTCAGACATGTGTGAAAATTTTATAATCATATCATTTTTCTTCAAAGGGTATGTGATTTTATCATTTATTTTAATTAGAAGCGCTAATTTATTTAACTAATTATTACTAAGAAATATCTACATAAACTATTTTATTTTTGACATATTGTTTAGATTGACAACTATGTTTTTAGTTGGACATATTTGCAGCATGATAAAAGAACAATTCTTATATTTGATGGTTTTTTTTGTAAAAAAAGAACAAAAAAGGGGGGGGGAAGGGTGAAGAGTTTAGTGTAAAACGGCATACATGCATGACAATTGTATATATTACTTTGAAACATTTAAATGCATTTATTATATAATAGCGAATTCAAAATCAAATGATTCGTCATCAAATGATTGCATATAATTTAATATATGTAATAATGTATCAATGTTTAGTTAGTTCTCAAAAAGAGATAGGATCATTTTGATGATAAGACAAAGTTGCGTATCAATTTTATATGCTATAATTTAATTAGGGGTCCCTATAGACATATTTGTAAAATTAATCTCATGAATATAAGTGTCCAATGATCCCGTTACATTTGTAAAATGAACATCATTATTTAAAGGCGCTTTCACTAAAAAGAAAAATAGAAGATATATAAACATTAAACCATGTATGATAAATTCATTTACATATTTCAAAGTTAAACACACAATTATTATATATGTATATATACCATTTGACACTAACTTTTTCACCTTTTTTTTGGGCCTTTTTTTATAAAAAGCGTCCAATATAAATTTTGTTCTCCTGCCTTTTATACTTTATCTTAGCATGGAAACATATTCTTTTTTTAAAAAAATTTTGGCATATGTTTAATGTCATTTGGCCTATGAGAATTGTCTCCTCAAATTTGGATAATGAATGATGACAATTAGAATATCAAACGAATCAATTTATAAATTTGTAACTGTTAAAATAATTGAATAAAAAACTATTATTTAACATTGATACTTAAACATGGGTAATAAAATCGATGACAATTAAATTAATCAAATAAAGCATAGTCATATACTATTGATATAAATGTAAAATAGACAATAGGAATTCGCCACTTGTCAAAATACCATTAATCCATTCAATCCATTCCATTATATATATATATATATATATATATATATATATATATATATATATATATATATATATGGTTACCACAAAACATGACTTAAAAATTCCACAACTCCATATAATTGATACTTAAACATGGATAAAAAAAATTGATTACAATTAAATTAATAAATAAAGCATAGTTATACTATTGATATAAATATAAAATAGTCAATAGAAATTCGCCACTTGTCAAAATACCATTAATCCATTCAACCTATTCAATTTTATATTATATATATGTGATTCTTGTATTTTTTCTCAATCCGAATAAGAGAAAAAAATTATTTTCTCCCTACTTTTTTTTTTCCTTCACATTTTTTTGCTTTCACTTTTCTTTCCACCAAATTTTCTAAGGATCAAACAAAGCATTAGAGAAACTAAATTCGCAGTTCTTCAACCGTTAGGGGAAAATTTCTTAGTGTGTTTACTCTTCAAGAAACCAAAGCATTGTTCGAAAATACTTTGGACCTTCATATTTTCTCTGTCTCAAATTATTTACGAGTAATTCTATGTCTCATTCAATAATTACCGTCTAATATGTTTCTTAAAATAATCTCGTATCAATTTTGGGGGAAGTTGTTAGATACAAACATATGTATCTAGTATGGTACACACCCTGAAGTTGTGTTGTGGACGTGCGCTCGATATGTTATAGTGTATCTTTTTTTCCCCGCAGTATTTTATTTTTTCTGTTTTACATTGCACTTTTTCCTTCCTGCAGTGTACCCTTTGTTTCCTGCAATGAATTTTTTCTTATTTATAGTGTATCTTTTCTTGTCTGCAGTATACCTTTGTTCCCTATAATGTATCTTTTTCTATTCGATTGGGTTAGGAAAATTATGAAAATGCTTATTGGATTGGGAGAAATGAAATAAGGACTTAGCCTAATTATATAATAAGTCTTATATAGATATGTATCTTAGAATTACTGTAGTTTTGGTCATCCTAGAAAATCAAGCTATTATTTCTTAAAATCTTGAAAATCAAAGTTTTTGGCTTACATTTTTAATGACGGACCAAAATAGCATTTTGAGATCATTATTAAAGACATAAATGTCAGAGATTACCACTACCACCTTAAGAATACACAAAACAATGGGCAGAAGAAATCCATATGCATATGCTAATTACTAAACACGCTAATTATAAAGTTGTTTTTCAATGCTTAACGTCATTGGCTCCTTGCTCATAAATGCCTTTTACCATATTCATTCATGCAACTTGATTTCCTTGTCTCTAAAGAAACTAATCTCCCTAACACTACAATTTTCCTCACTCTTTTCTTTTCTATTTTTTTCTAATTTGCCTTGGCAAGTTGTTGAGCTTGTTGATGATGACTCTAATCCTAAGTCTATAAATCATCCTTTCAAGTCTTTTGTTTCACCCCCTCTCCCCCTCGCGCGCACTCTCTCTCTCGGTTTTCTTGTTTCTTCGTCATTCTCCATTTTCACACGAGAAATCTGAAGAAAGATAAAAAATGTTTCAAAGTGACGGAGACAAGGGGGTTGACAGCTTACAACCTCTCATAAACAAGCCCATCAATGCCTCAACTGCCAGATTAGATACATGTTCTTACGCAATCAATCCACCCCAAATTAGCATTTTTCCAAACCCTAATAAATTCTTCCCAAATCTTCATCCTTATCTCCCACTCCATGACCTAACCTCTTTAAACCCTTGCCATGCACCTTCTCCCAGCATCAGCACAATTCTATCTCAAGACAGTGAAGCAACAGCTACAGAGCAAGATGACGAGCAAGAGATGAGGAGGCTTAAGAGGATGATTTCAAATAGGGAATCTGCAAGAAGGTCAAGGATGAGAAAGCGCAAGCAACTCGAGAACCTCCAGTCCCAAGTTTTGCAACTCCTAGCAGCCAATCACCAGCTTGCCGAGAAACTCAACCATGTAATGGAGTCCAACTACCAAATCCTCCAAGAGAATGCACGTCTCAGGGAGGAATCTTTCTCACTCCGGAAGAGTGTTGCTGATTTGCTCACATCAATGAAGAGCGATCTGGAACAAGGTGGAGGAGCACGCTCACATTAAAACAAACCAAGTCGTCAATCACAGGTTCTAACATCACTGGTTCCATGGGAGTTATGCAGTAAAATGGGAGCGAATACAGATAGATATGTCTATTAAGTCCATTAATGATCGTTTAACTTCATATAAGTCCAGAATTTTATGTGGTTTTAGGTAATTTGATGTCAATACATGTATAATTATAGATACGGGTATACAGTCTTTTTTCTATATATCCATGTCAGGTCAGGATGATATTGTAAAATTAACCAAACTTTTACCTGCATTTAAGTTTCCATGTTTCTTACTTTCATATTCTGTGACTATGCCCAAATGACAGATAATGTGGCATGACATTAATACACTATAGTGTCCACATGTTGATCTGTTCGATGATTTTGAGGTTGGTTGATCTTAGCTATAGTTGGCCAGGCCAGCTAGAAAAAGACAGCATGTATTTTGACTTCGTTCTTTCTTTTTACCATAAAAAGATGATTTCAAATATAAAATTTGAAATTAGCGATTCCGAAATTTAGAAAAGAGATAAATTCAACTTATATTTTATTTTATTTTTTGTATTTTTTTATATTATCTTTTGTGTATTGACAAACCTAATTTTCATAAAGAAATACGAAGTATCACAAGTTGTAAGATTAGAAATTATAATATATACTATCATACAAGAGGAAGTAACAAAGTTACTACCTACATTAACTACCAAGTCCTTGCAGTTTCAACAGGTGGATCACTGAATCATTTGTCTTTTCATTGTAGAAGCTCAACTAAAATCAGAACATACTGGTATTGATAAATCTAATGATTCCAAGAATATGAAGTTTACATAAAATATTTCAGGCAACTATTCATGATGGAAAGAAATCATTCCTCCTAATTCTCAGAGCACAACACAGACATCGCGAATTTTCTGAAATGAAAGTTACCAGAGTTCTTGAAGACTTGGAAGGTTTTTCAATGCTGGATGTGGAATCTCTTCCACTGCCCTCTTAGCTTGATGTTCGTGATGGCAGATCACTCCTCATTTCTATTCCTGTTAATGAGTTGTTAGGATCAGGTTACAGTGGATCGGTTGAGCATTATGTTCAGTTCAGTTCGGATCAACAAATTTGGGTTCAAGTCAACATTGAATTAGCTTATGTCAGGTGTAGGTTGGGTAAAGTAACTACGTGCAGGTCAGTTTTGTCAGGCCCAGATGTGGGAGGCTACAAGTAATGTGCCTAGAAGCAAGGCCAGCAATAAAACCACAGAGTGGGAATTTTGGCATGCGGGATTTAAACAAAGGGTGATCCTGCACCACGATCCAGATCCTTCAAAATTATGCTTGTGACTGACACAGATGAGTTCCAAATATACAGAGAATAAAAGTCAAATCTACAAAATCAGAATTACCTGAGTTTTCGATTTGAAAATTTCCTCAATTATTATGCAGAACTCAAGCATTATGTGATGGGAAGATGGACCTAGATTATCTTCAGTGCACTCTCAGTGTTTGTCTGCCCCGGTCCTTGTTTGCTCCCGTTTGCCCATCAACCATCTGATATAGCAACAATTTTCGATGAATTGATATCCTCTTGCTACACAATATCAGACTAGTGCAGCTTATCACTTTTCCTCTTGACACACAGCTCATCCCTCATATTTGTTTCTCTGATCAGCTGCATTATTGTTCACGGCTGATTACTGACATGTCGGATGCAGGTTGATACAGAGAATTAGCCCAGCAGAAAGGACAGCAAGCAAGCAAGCAATGTGATAAGAAGATTTTTTTTTGCGAGCAGGGAGAAAAAGAAAAACCTGTATGACATCCTCACTGATTAAACGTATCCATGGTTAAGCATAACTGTTGTGCTGGCCACATGACTGTATCAGCAAACCAGCAGCCTCGGCAGTTGAGGGTCGAGACAAATTGCTTGATGGGTCTTGAATCAGAGACATTGCTTCATTCAGGCTCTGGGTTTGGCAGAGGCTGTATACAAGTTCGGGTAAGGATAAATGGAGGTCAGAATTTCGGGGGTTTTGGTGGGGTTTTTGAGAAGGATGAGACAGAGAAGCAACTGGGGATCTAGTTGAGTGAAAAGGGTATCTTAATTTCTCCTGGTTTGATACTATGCGATGGTGCTTTTGATGGAATGCGAGAGATGGTGATAACAGCACCGCCATTTTTGCAGAATTCACGAGCTCGAAGACATTAACATGATTGTAGTATGAAGCGTAGCTCAGGCACTCAGCAACTGAGACAGTCTCTGGTTCGCTAACGCGAAACCAAAGACAATAAAGTGGCGTGTTCGGTAATAGAGGTTGAAGTAGAGATTAGTGGTTTGTAGTGGTCAAAATAATATAGATTACTACTTAAAGTGTTCGGTAAAGTAATGAATGAGGTAGTAGTTAGAGGTTTATGTAGTGTTTTTTAAAGGTTAATGAAAGTAGTTTTTAAGAACCTCTACCTAGTGGTTGCATTGCAAATTACAAAATTCTTCTTTTGATTTACTAAAAACCTTTATTTATTGTGTGCTTTTTAGTCATTTCATATAAATCTACTACTTCAACAGTTACCTTTACCAAACGCATTTATTTTAAATCGCCAGTTGAACTACTAACCACTAATCACTAGTGGGTCACAGCTAATCGCTAGTAAAACCACTAACAGCTAACCATTACTAAAATAGCTAACCATTACTAAAATAGTTAATTTTACCGAACACGTCCAAAATATCTGCTTGCCACCAAATCATTAAAAAAAAATAATAAAAGTAAATAAAATAAAGAAAGAAATTCTTGCATGAGCCTTTCTTTCCTTTACATTTTTTTTGGGGTGCCAAAGAGGTAGCAATATATATATATATATATATATATATATATATATATATAATATATATATATTATATATATATTATATATATATAATATATATATATATATATATATATACACTATACATACATACATACATATATATATATATATATATATATATATATATATATATATATATTATATCATATCATATATCATCATCATCATCATCATCATTATCTTCCTCATCATCTCCTAGTGTAGCAGCTTGCGGGGGATTTGGGAAGATTCCAATGTAAGCGACCTTACTTTTGCAAGTATCACTACTCATAAAGAGGTTAATTCCAATAAACCCATAAAAGATTAGAGAAGACACCTGTTAACAAAAAATACATAAAAGACTTATGCACCGAACCACAAAAAACAAAAGTAAAAAAGTCGCAGCTCAGAACCATGCACCAGCTGCTCACATCCCTTCAAGAACCGTGGAAGAACAAGTAACCTATGACCGAATGTCTAGAACTTTAATCCTAGATCTCTGCTTGAGTCACGTTATCCGTTAATCCTAAAGTGTTCAGGTCATGTTTAAACACTTCATTTCAACTCTTCTTTGGTGTACTTCGACCCCTTCTACATTCCGGAAGGACAGTCCTCTCACATATGCTTACTGGTGTGCCCATACTTCTCCTCCTGATATGACCAAACCATCCAAGTCTAATATCTCTCATCTTATCTTTTATGGGTGTCATTCCTACTTTGTTCCTAATCACTTCATTTTTTATCTTATCTAATTTTGTGTGATGACACATCTAACAAAACATCCTCATCTCCGCCACCTTTATCTTCTGAACTTGATACTTCTTGATAGGCAACACTTCGCTCTATACAAAAATGTTGGTCTAACCACCATGCGGTAAATCATCCCTTACAATCTTAGCGGGATCATCTTATCACACAATACCCCTGGAGCTTTCTTCTATTTTTGCCACCCTGTCTTTATTCGTTGATTAATGTGCTCATCAATATCTCCTTTATCTTTAATAGTTGAGCCAGATTTGTAAAATTCATTGATCTCAGTAAAGCCACACCCCCAATGTACACATCATCCTCCATGCCAAGTTCCCGTTCCCCGAATAGACAATACAAGTATTCAGTCTTTGATCTACTCAGCCTAAAACCTTTAGCCTCTAGGACATTTCTTCACTATTCCAACTTGTTATTAACCCCCTCCCAAAATTCATCGATGAGCACTATGTCGTTTGTAAAAAATGTACACCATGGTAACTCC